>CM075974.1:15288845-15451345 GCA_038048745.1 Coluber constrictor foxii
ATGGCGGAGACCGACTGCACATGCGGTTAAATATTTTCAGGGGAGGGCTTATTTTCGGGGAGCGAGTCCAGAGATATTTCATAAGAAGACTCCTCCGCTCCTCTGCTCACAACAAAATCCCTTAAGCCACCATCCTTGAAATTTTGGGGCTTAGACAATTTAGAATTACGCCACCTTCGGTCTGACCTAAGCGTAGTACGCAAAATTATCTGCTACAATGCCCTACCTGTCCATGACTACTTCAGCTTCAACCACAACAATACATGAGCACACAATAGATACAAACTCAAGGTAAACCGTACATTCCAGGCATTGGCCACTATTGCTAAAGTCATATTTTCTGCAATCGAGTTTGGAGTGGTTTACCTTGAGTTTGTGTCTATTGTGTGCTCGGTTCTTAAATATGATGAGAGAAAGAAAGAAAAGAAAGAAAGAAAGAAAGAAAGAAAGAAAGAAAGGAAGGAAGGAAGGAAGGAAGGAAGGAAGGAAGGAAGGAAGGAAGGAAGGAAGGAAGGAAGGAAGGAAGGAAGGAAGGAAGGAAGGAAGGAAGGAAGAAAGGAAAGAAAGAAAGAGGGAGGGAGGGAAGGAAGGAAGGAAGAAAGAGGGAGGGAAGGAAGGAAGAAAGAGGGAGGGAGGGAGAGAGAGGAAGGGGGAAAGGGAAGGAGGGGGAAGGGAGGGGAGGAGGAAGACGAGGGGGAGGAGAAAGAGGAGGAGAAGGAGGAGAGAAGGAGGAGGAGGAAGATGAGGGGAGAGTGGGAGGAGGAAAAGAAAGAGGAGGAGAACTAGGAGAAGGAGAAGGAGAAGAAGAGGAAGAAGAGGAGGAGGAGAAAGAGGATGAGAAGGAGGAGCGGGAGGAGGAGAAGAAAAAGGAGGAGGAATAAGAATGAGAATGAGAATCGGGGGGGGGGGGTGGAAAAACCTGCATTTCTGGGAAACAAAACCAGCTTCTGAGTTTTTGGCCTTTGAGAACAATTCTTGGCCTCCGTCACAATCACGTTTTATCTTTAGAAAATATGATCTGGTTCCCCTATTACTGAAAGTCAATATTTGCGTCTCGGGGGATCAATTCCTCTTTTTGGCAGAGAGCGAGAGATAGGGAGTTGCGTCACTAGGATTGCGCGTCTGGCTGAAAACACGAAACAATAAAGATTTAGACACAATTTACAACTAGTCCGGAGTGTCAGGCACACCTTTAAACGGGTGTGTTCCAGGTCAAAAATTAATCTCCCGCAATTTGGATATATATATTTTTTTCTCCCTGGCTGGATAGATTACCAAGATCTGAAAGTTTCAAATTGTTTGTTTTTAATTGTTTCCCTGGTAAAAGTCTTGTTTGTGCAGATTCTGAAATGATTATCATTTTGGGAAAGCATCAGAGCCTTCAAATCTTGTGAACCTGAAAATGTGTTGTGGATTTTATTGTGTAACAATGGAAAAAAAACAACCACAGGAATTGGTGATTTATGATTTTTTATGATTTAGATAGCCCAGATTATAGAGAGAAAAGCAGTGGCTTTAGAGGTTAAAATAAGTTTGAATTTATAACTGCTGTGAAGTATATCAGAAGCCAATTCTTCACATCTATTGTCTTTTTTTCCTCCCCTCCCCACTTTGGCAAATAATTTTATTGGTAAATACAAAATAACACAAAAGAGAGGGAATTGGGAAGCGTAAAATGGAGGGAATTATAAAGGTGGTAAGAAAAATAATAATTCTGAAACAAATGGGTAGATAAAGAATAACATTTTCCAGTACAGATACAAAATATAGCAATCTTCTGTTTTAAATTAATATTTTAAATTAAGTAAATATATTAAAAACCGTGCACAGAGAGCGAAAGATAAAGAGAGAGATAGAGAGAGAGAGAAATCTGATAGAGAGAGATAAAAGAGAGAGACAGAGAAAGAGAAAGACACACAGAGAGAGAAAGACAGATAAAGCGGGACAGATAAAGAGAGAGAGATAAAGCTAGATTGAGAGAGAGACAGATAGATAAATAGAAAGAGAGAGAGAGAAAGACAGAAGGATAAAGACAGATAAAGAAAAAAGAGATAAAAAGAGAGCAAGAGAGAGAGAGAGATAAGAGAGAGAGAGAAAGAGAGAGAAAGAAAGAAACATTTTTTCCAAAGAAATTTCTTGATCTTTGTGTAAAGTAACATAATTCTTTTGTCATATCCACATCATCTGTTATTCCAATATTCCCTTCTTGTAAAATTGTTATCATTTTCTTTTCTTCTTTCTGCAACTCGGATGCCAACCATCTCCCCAGTTTATTCACTGATTCAACCTTTCTTGGTTCGGCATAATTCATCTGTATTTTTCAGGAATCATTATGACCTAAGCCAATATGTAGCTGGCATTTTCCTGTCTGGCCCCCAATTTAATCCGCTTTTTTTTATCGGTTTATGTTTATCAGCATTTATAAGAGTGAATTGCTTGATGTTTCCAAAACGGAAAAGCGGAGTTGTGCTAAATAACCAGCTCGAGGCAATTTCTCGCACGCATAATTCAGGAACGGCTTTTAAGAGCGAAATAAAATGGTGATGAAAGTCTTCTGGATCAGACATTGAGTTTTAGCTCCACACTTTGCTGTCCCAGAGAAGGAGAAGGAGAAGGAGAAGGAGAAGGAGAAGGAGAAGGAGAAGGAGAAGGAGAAGGAGAAGGAAAGAAGTGAGAAGGAGAAGGAAGAAGGGAGGAGAAGGGAAAAGAGAAAGAAGAAGGAAAAGGAAAAAGAAAGAAGAAATGGTGATGGAGAAGGAGCAGGAGAAGGAAGAAGGAAAGAAGAGAGGAGGAGAAGGAGGCAGAGAGAGAGGAGGAGAAAGAGAAAAAGGAAGGAAAGAACAGGGGAGGGGAGAAGAAAGAAAGAAGGAGAAGGTGATGGAGAAGGAGAAGGAGAAGGAAGAAGGAAAGAAGTGAGAAGGAGAAGGAGGAAGGGAGAGAAGGGAAAGGAGAAAGAAGAAGGAAAAGGAAAGAAGAAGTGGTGATGGAGAAGGAGCAGGAGAAGGAAGAAGGAAAGAAGAGAGGAAGAGAAGGAGGCAGAGAGAGAGGAGGAGAAAGAGAAAAAGGAAGGAAAGAACAGGGGAGGGGAGGAGAAGGAAAGAAGGAGAAGGTGACGGAGAAGGAGAAGGAGAAGGAGAAGGAGAAGGAAGAAGGAAAGAAGTGAGAAGGAAAAGGAGGAAGGGAGGAGAAGGGAAAGGAGAAAGAAGGAGAAGGAAAAGGAAAAGGAAAGAAGAAGTGGTGATGGAGAAGGAGCAGGAGAAGGAAGAAGGAAAGAAGAGAGGAGGAGAAGGAGGCAGAGAGAGAGGAGGAGAAAGAGAAAAAGGAAGGAAAGAACAGGGGAGGGGAGGAGAAGGAAAGAAGGAGAAGGTGATGGAGAAGGAGAAGGAAGAAGGAAAGAAGAGAGGGGGAAGTGGAGGAGGAGGAGGAAAGAAGAAGGAAGAGGAGCAGAAGGAGAAGGAGAGCTGTGGGGTCCCTGGTGCTTTCTGAATGTTTCATAACCCAACTAGGCAACATCATCATTGCAAGAAGGGAGCAGGGGTTGCTGTTTGCCAGCAAAGCTACTTGGTATATAAACAGACCCCACTCCCTGCCAGTACTGATGATGTTCCCTAAGTGGGTGGTGAAACGTCCAGAAGAAAACAACCCCCAGAGAGCGCCAAGGACCCCCCCCCAAACCCGTAACCTCATTCTCAAGGTCAGTTTTGGGACCTGGCTCAAGGTTTGCCCCCCTGACCCTTCCCTTCATCTGAACTCGCATGTGTGAAGCCCTTTTGCTCCTTCACACCTAGGTTCATCTAGGAAGGAAACCTAGCGAGCCACTTCTGAAGACAATCCTTTTAATTTTATTTCTTAATTTAACGTTAACGCCTCCCGTCCCCGTCCCCCGGTTCCCATCAAGTTTAAGTCAACAGGTGTGGCTCGCAGGCCAGCGATATCTCTCCTTGGTGGAGGTCTTTTCCCTGGGAGTGGGAGGTGGGCCATTGCCCCACACTTCAACGGCGTCCCTCAGTTCTGAAGGACGGTCATAAAATGACGTCTAAGATTGCACCACGCCGCACCCCATCCTTGGATTGTTTGCGGTTCCCACTTCTTTCTGTTTTACAGCCACCGTCCTAACCGGTGCCATGAAATCCTAGTTATTCAGTAACCCAGGATTCCCCTTTTAAAAGCACATTTTCTGGCCCTCAAATCAAAGGTCTCGCTTGTCTTCCCGGGCTAAGGAAGAGACAGAATTACGGTTCCGCCATGAAGTCCTCTTTGATGTTGATTCTTGGTTTGTGCCTCCTGCCGGCCCTCGCCGAAGGCATCACCGTCCAGGTAATATTTACGGTGTTTAATTGAGGATTGGTCTTTGGGTTGGGATAGTGAGAAGCTGGGATTTGCTCAATGCTGAGTTAGGTGACCAAGGGATGGACCTCTGTCGTCCAGGGTCTCTCTGGAGAACTTCAACCTTTCTTTCTTCCTTTCCTCCCCCCCACCTCCGTTGGCAAATAATTTGATTGGTAAATACAAAATAACAGAAAAAGGGAAGTGTAAAAATGGAAGGAATTGTAAAAAGTAGTAAGAAAAAAATATGGAGAAAAAGAGTAACATTTTCTAGTACAGATACAAAATATGGCAATCTTCTATTTTAAATTAAGTAAATACATTTAGAAACCATGCAAAGAGCGAGAGAGAGATAACTCTGTTATTCTGTTATTTTGCTATTCTTTTTCCTTCCTTCCTTCCTTCCTTCCTTCCTTCCTTCCTTCCTTCCTTCCTTCCTTCCTCCCTCCCTCCCTCCCTCCCTCCCTCCCTTCCTTCCTATCCATCCCTTCCTTCCTTCTCATCCATCACATCTTCCCTTCCTTCCTTCCATCTTTCCCATCCATCACATTTTTCCTTCCTTCCTTTCTTCCTTCCCAGTCATCACATCTTTCCTTCCTTCCTTCCTTCCTTCCTTCCTTCCTTCCTTCCTTCCTTCCTTCCTTCCTTCCTTCCTTCCTTCCTTCCCTCCCTCCCTCCCTCCCTCCCTCCCTCTTCCCTTCCTTCCTTCCTATCCATCCCTTCCTTTCTTCCTTCCCATCCATCACATCCTTCCTTCCTTCCTTCCTTCCTTCCTTCCTTCCTTCCTTCCTTCCTTCCTTCCTTCCTTCCTTCCATCTTTCCCATCCATCACATTTTTCCTTCCTTCCTTCCTTCCTTCCCTCCCTCCCTCCCTCCATCCCTCTTCCCTTCCTTCCTTCCTATCCATCCCTTCCTTTCTTCCTTCCCATCCATCACATCCTTCCTTCCTTCCTTCCTTCCTTCCTTCCTTCCTTCCTTCCCATCCATCACATCTTCCCTTCCTTCCTTCCTTCCTTCCATCTTTCCCAGTCATCACATCTTTCCTTCCTTCCTTCCTTCCTTCCTTCCTTCCTTCCTTCCTTCCTTCCTTCCTTCCTTCCTTCCTTCCTTCCTTCCCACCCATCACCTCTTTCCTTCCTTCCTTCCTTCCCTCCTTCCTTCCTTCCTTCCTTCCCATCCATCACCTCTTTCCTTCCTTCCCACCCATCACCTCTTTCCTTCCTTCCTTCCTTCCTTCCTTCCTTCCTTCCTTCCTTCCTTCCTTCCTTCTTCCTTCCTTCCTTCCTTCCTTCCTTCCTTCCTTCCTTCCTTCCTTCCTTCCTTCCTTCCTTCTCCATCACTGGAGGCCTTTCAGAAGAGATTGGACAGCCCTTTCTCTGAAATGGTATATAGAGTTTCCTGCCTGAGCAGGGAGTTGGACTAGATGGCCTCCAAGGTCCCTTCCAACTCTGCTATTCTGTCATTCGAATCCCAAATCAATTAACTCGCCTCCAGAAGTTGGGTTAAGTTGGGTTAAGAAGCTCCATTTCTGGAGCTTTTTGAGAAGCGAGAAATATATTGTTTTTCATCTATCCATCCTTACCCAGGTCCAAAATGTGACCTTCTCTTGGGATTCGGTCAAAGCCCTGAAGAAGCTTCTGGATGCTGCACCCCAAAACCCCCGTTTCCGAAGCAAGGGACCGGAGCCCGTGTGCTTACACCCCGAACTTCCCAGTGAATTCGTGCCTCTCTGCTCCACGCCGAAAGCTGCCTCTGTGTTTCGAACTCTTGGTAGGTAAAATGACCCTGACTGAGTTAAGCCTCAAAGGAGCTTCATTGGAACAGGCGGTCCTTGAGTTACGACCACATTCGAGCCCCCCCCCATGTATGTCGCTAAGCAAAACATCTGTTAAATGAGTTTTGCCTCATTTTACGACCTTGCTTGGCCACCGTTGTTAAGCAAATCCATTGTTAAATGAGTACTGGAGAGGCTAACCGTTCCTTTAGGGACTGTGAAAAAATGGGACTGTTTCACACTTACGACCATTGTAGCCTCCCCAGAGGCGGGTGATTAAAATCCAGATGTTTTCGGCCAGTGGCTCACATTTATGACGGTCGCAGCAGTCCTCTTTTGCGACCTTCAGGCGAGCAAACCCAGCCGGATTTGCTTAACCACCGGGTGAGCGATTCTCAAACTGCAATGGCGGCAAGAAATATTGTAAAACTGGGAGCAAAACTCGCTTAGCACATGTCTTGCTTAGCAACCGGAAATTTTGAGCTAGGTTGTGGTCATAAATCAGCGACCGCCTGAATTTTATGCACCAAAATGGAAGGACGTCTTGATTCCCACAGTGGACGAACGAATACCTATATACAGTAGTAGCCAAAATTGTGGAAAAC
Organism: Coluber constrictor foxii; assembly: GCA_038048745.1. Taxonomy (NCBI): domain Eukaryota; kingdom Metazoa; phylum Chordata; class Lepidosauria; order Squamata; family Colubridae; genus Coluber; species Coluber constrictor. Next base: position 15,295,551 of record CM075974.1, read on the forward strand.
TTTCGGGGAAAGTGTAATTTTATAAAAGTAGTTAATAACACCACTTTTTTGGGGGGGAGTAGTACCATAAAATTATACATCAATAAGAAGATAAATTAATGAAGAATGCAATGCCATGACTTTTATGAAGGATTTGCGATTAGAATAGCCGTTAAAGAAGAAAAGTGAAACACGTAGAAAAAAATCGAGACAAAAATGATCCCCGTGTCGGTTAATCGTTTAGCCTTACAATATTTTCCCATGGAGCGAACCAAGCCTTTGAATTCTGCAGCTGTTATCATGTGAAACCGAGCTTCTATTAACTGGGTTTTATTGCTGGGTCGCTTCTGACTAACCAGTTTCTTGAGTCACCAAACACAGATTTTCAGTTGGGTTAAGATATGGGCCAGGGGTCAACAATCTGGAGCCCCATGTGGCTCTCTCACCCCTCTGCTGCGGCTCCCCATCACTCAAAATATGCGTCACGGCTGCCAATGTGCGATGCGATTTATTGAGCTTTTCAACCCCCGGTAGGCCGACCATGGATAAATCCAAGAAAAGAAAAGTTTCAGAAGAAAGCAGAACGTTTAATTCGACGACATAGGCTAGTTTTGTGGCCGCTCAAGAAATAGTCAGGCACGAGATGAGTTTTTGTGACTCCCGGTGTTTTCTTTTCTGTGGGAAACGGGTCCAAATGGCTCTTTGAGTGTTTAAGGTTGCAGACCCCTGAACTGGGCTATTCCCAGGCCGTTCCCGAAGTGGAATAGGATGATCTTGAAACTCCCTTCCCCTCCCCCCAAAAAAGTGGTGTTATTAGCCATCAAATCTCAAAAATACAACTTTCCCCAAACGTTTTCCACCATTTTGGCCTTTGATAGCCACGACGGTCATAAATCAAGGACTCCTCATCCCGTGATACCATACCTGATTCACGGCTCTGAAAGTTGTGTAACACCCCTCCCCCCCGAGAGTTGTCTTTTTTTTTTTGTCGTTCGTACGTCACAACGGAAAGATTCTGCAACAATTCGTCCATCTGGATTGCGAATTCTCCAACATTTAAGTCAGGATCTCGGTTTCGGGAGGGGTGGGGGTGTTTGCAAGTCCCATTTCCTCCGCCCACCCCCCCGGAAAGAATCCTCACCTAAATCATTGAACGGACAGTTTGCACAGGGAGCCAGGAGGTCATCTAGCCCACCCTTGAATCCCTCCCGGGGCAGAAATTTGCAACTGTTTTTATCCCGTTCAGCTTCTGTTGAAATTTTGGTCACTGTCCCTCCAGGCATTGCTGAACATCCTTCTTGGGAAGATTTTTCCGATGACCAACTGGACATCTACTTCCTGGTCATTTTAACCCTTCCACTCCCCTAGTCCTCATGAAGTACCTGAAGAACATCACAGGATACTTCCAGAGGACTCTGAGCCTTCCGCACTGATTTCTTTGGAAATTCAGAGTCTCGAAGTGGCTAAAGAGAAAATTATTAAGCTGGTTTCTCTCCGCCACCCCTTTTCTGTTCCAGTGAGTGTGTCTACCCTGCCTGGCTGTTGTTTCTTCTCTAGAACTTTTTTTTAAAAAATGGGAAAACTCCCTTGGAATTTAAACAAATAAGCCGGAGAGAGGCGAATGTAGAATGTAGAAAGTAGTTCTTTTGTTAAGAGTTTCTTTTTTAAAAAAAATATTACTTTGCGTGAGGCTCTCGGTGCTCTCTGAGCTTAGCTGTTTTTTTGAAATGTTTCATGACCCAACTAGGTAATCTCATCAGTGCTAGGAGGGAGTGTGGGTTTGTTTGATCTCCATTTATATACAAGTGGCTTGGCTGTCACTGTTGGGGAGAGTACACTTGGCAGATCCTCAATTGGGCTGTTGTTTACTCACACAAACATTGTCAGGACATGCCACTTATATGTGAAAAGAGAGCCCCTTTCTTCCAGCACTGATTATGTTACCTAGTTGGGTTATGAAACTTTTGCAAGGAAATCCCTAGAGATCGCAGAGTCTTTTTCTTCCTCCTCTTCCTCCTCCTCCTCCTCCAACCCTGAGCTACCAAGAGTTCCTTCTATCCGTTTCCTCTCTAACTATTTATAACTGCTTGGTAGTCCTCATAGATGGTTGGTAGATTGGGTGGCGTAGAGCATTCGGGCAACTTCTAGCAACTTCTTTTAGATCGAAGTAGCTCAGGTCAATGTCGGGGAGGATCTCTTGAACCCACCTTGTCTTCCTTGTCTTCAGACACCATCGCCAGCGACCCCGAGAACTGCGACATCTGTTTTAACGTCGCCTGTTCCGGATGTTAAGCGAGAACCAGCCCATGCTCTCCACTGGTGATCGCCTGGTGGTCACCCATCCTAGTTCTTCCTACAACCTCACGTTCTGGGTCATCGCAGTAGAATTCAGGACTGGCGTCAAGAGAGACGGGGGAAAGACCCGGAAAACGAGCCACGAGCCTGGAAACAAACCACGAAGCCTCCTTCTCAGTAGCTGCGTTCACACATTACCCGCCCTCCCCCAAGCCATTTGTTGGGCAAACCACACTGAGTTTGTTTCTGAAGCACGCTCGGTTTACTTTAGAACCTTGAAACTTAGTTTGATCGAAAGTAAGCCCAATATAAGCTATTTTTTGGCTTCACTGCTCCTGCCTGGGTGTGTGGGGGGGGGGGGGTTGGACTAGATGACCTCCAGGGTCCCTTCCAACTCTTGTTAACCTAATCTAATCTAAAGATACGTTTGATTTTTAACTCTTTGCCGCAAAGTTAGCATCCTTGCCACCTTTTTCTCCAAGTTCACTCCACTCCCCTGCCCACAGAGTCATCCCTCGGCTGACCTCTTCTCCTCTATCCCTTCCCTTCAAATAAATGTATTTTTGTACTTCTGTAACTCTTAAATCTCCTGCTCTGCTCTCTCCGCCTTTGGTGGGTGGGATCCCGTGAGCGCCATAAAAATACCCACACCCCTCCTTCCAAAACAATGAAGCTGTCCTGATGGGAAAGAGATTATTCGGTCAATAAAATGCTTTTACGGGGCATTTATCCTCTAAATTGGTTTCCTTGAGCTGCCGTCCTTCTGGATTAAGTGAGACAGGACGGGGAGAAGGTTAAAGGTTTACAGCTCGTCCTACAGGTTACGACCGTAATGGAGTCAGCCCGCGAGGGTTGTAAATTCAGCAACGGTCGTAAAATGAGCCCGTCACATGACCGAAATCATGAACGCTCCAACGTTGAAGGTTTTTAAGAAGTGGTCGGACAAATGTTTATACAGAAGTGGAATTTTGTGTGTTGAATAAAAACACTTAAAACTCGGGCGGGAGGAGAGAGAGGCCTATCTCCACGGAGTATGAAGTCGGCCAGGGTTGACCGAAACTGAGTAAAACAGAAAGGGGGGGTTGAGATGGCCCCGGGGGCGGGGGGGACACACAATCTCACCAAACCAGTCCGACCAGCAAAACAAGGCCATTCCATTTCTCTTTGGCCCGTATATAGGACCATCGGTGAGTCAACCTCTGGAGATGCTTCCAAAAATATCTCCTCCAGGTTTCTCGTGCCCCTAAGGATAGCCTCCTTGACTTTTAGTGACCGTCCCAAGTTACGGCGGCCCTGAAAAAAAGGTGACCCAGGACCGTTTGTCACACCGACGATCTCCGGGATCAAAATTGGCAACAGGCTCCCTCTTAGTGACTTCCTGCTGGGTCCTCTTTTGGCGACCGTCCGACCAGCCAAATCAACGACGGGACCCAGGTGTTGCTTAACAACCCGGGTTGCTGATTTAAGGACGGCAGGGATTCCCCTTAATGACGGCGGCAAGGAAAGTCGCAAAACGGGGCAAGGGGTAAAACGTCTCGCTGAATGGCGGAAAGCTGGGGCTCGGTTGCATGTCGTAAGTCGAGGCCTTGGAGAACAGCTGGTCTTTAAACAGAAAAAGGGTCTTTAAACAGAAGTTTTGGGGTGCCATTTCCCCCCCAAATGATCAAGATGGGTTGAATGTCAGTGAACATCAATTGTACATTGATTACATGTGCCAATTAGGTCTTCCTTCCTCTTGGGGGGGGGGGAGAAAGGGGGCTGCCCCCAGGGAAGTGACTAGGAGGCAGTGAAGGTCACTGCCTACGCAAGGTTGCAACAGGAGGACTGCCGAAGCCGTGGGGCTCTGGCTCCCTTCCCTGGGATGGAGCCTCTGGGCCAGAGACGGTCCAGGTGTGGGAAAGCTCTCCGCACGCATCCGAAGGTCATGCGCTCAGGTGCATCTACACCAACAAGGGGGAGACCCTCCAGGCTCAACCCCGGGAAAACATCGGTTGAGTCACGGAGGGAGAAAAAGTTTGAGTTTCTGTGGCTGGAGAGGGGGAGCGGGAGGGAGGGAGGGAGAAAGGATGAGTGGGTGGGAAGGAAGGAAGGAAGGAAGGAAGGAAGGAAGGAAGGAAGGAAGGAAGGAAGGAAGGAAGGAAGGAAGGAAGGAAGGAAAATGTCATTTTAATGTATGCCAATTAGTGTGCATTCAAAGTGACAATAAAGTTAGTCTAAGCGGAAGGAAGGAAGGAAGGAGGAAGGAAGGAAGGAAGGAAGGAAGGAAGGAAGGAAGGAAGGAAGGAAGGAAGGAAGGAAGGAAGGAAGGAAAATTTCATTTTAATGTAAGCCAATTACTGTGCATTCAAAGTGACAATAAAGTTATTCTAAGCTGAAGGAAGGAAGGAAGGAAGGAAGGAAGGAAGGAAGGAAGGAAGGAAGGAAGGAAGGAAGGAAGGAAGGAAGGAAAATGTCATTTTAATGTATGCCAATTAGTGTGCATTCAAAGTGACAATAAAGTTAGTCTAAGCGGAAGGAAGGAAGGAAGGAGGAAGGAAGGAAGGAAGGAAGGAAGGAAGGAAGGAAGGAAGGAAGGAAGGAAGGAAGGAAGGAAGGAAGGAAGGAAAATTTCATTTTAATGTAAGCCAATTACTGTGCATTCAAAGTGACAATAAAGTTATTCTAAGCGGAAGGAAGGAAGGAAGGAAGGAAGGAAGGAAGGAGGAAGGAAGGAAGGAAGGAAGGAAGGAAGGAAGGAAGGAAGGAAGGAAGGAAGGAAGGAAGGAAGGAAGGAAAATTTCATTTTAATGTAAGCCAATTACTGTGCATTCAAAGTGACAATAAAGTTATTCTAAGCTGAAGGAAGGAAGGAAGGAAGGAAGGAAGGAAGGAAGGAAGGAAGGAAGGAAGGAAGGAAAGAAGGAAAGAAGGAAAGAAGGAAGGAAGGAAAATGTCATTTTAATGTATGCCAATTACTGTGCATTCAAAGTGACAATAAAGTTATTCTAAGCGGAAGGAAGGAAGGAAGGAAGGAAGGAAGGAAGGAAGGAAGGAAGGAAGGAAGGAAGGAAGGAAGGAAGATGTCATTTTAATGTATGCCAATTAGTGTGCACTCAGGCAATTTGTGCCAAGTGGCTGTCCGGTGTCTTCTTCAAAGCCTCCAGTGATGGAGCAGTGACAAGTTCCGGAGGCAACTGACAGGAAAAAAAAAACATGGATATTTTTCCACCTCCATCATCTCTTCCTCCTTCTCCTCACCTCCACATCCGAGTCGAGGGATGCTGCGTGCATGACCTCCACCCTGCCCTCACCTTTGCCCAGCTTTACCATGACAAAACCCCAGAGGGATGTCCAGGCTGAGGAAAACCTTCCTCCCCCCCAAATGTCATGGGGGCAGAAATGCAGCTCAGCAGGAAATGCGAAAGTTCAATTGACGCATGGGAACAACTCCGGAGAGCCCTTAAAAAGACCCTTAAGAGGACCTGTGCATGCATGAGTCCTTCCACAAAGTCCTGGAGATGAAGGGCCTCCAAACTGCGGTAAGTTCTTCTCCTTCTCCTTCTCCTTCTCCTCCTTCTCCTTCTCCTCCTTCTCCTGCTCCTTCTCCTTCTCCTTCTCCTTCTCCTTCTCCTTCTCCTTCTCCTTCTCCTTCTTCTTCTTCTTCTTCTTCTTCTTCTTCTCCTCCTCCTCCTTCTTTCCCCCCCGTCTTCCTCTTCTTCTCCATCTCTGTCTCCGTCTCCATCTCCGTCTCTATCTCCTCCTTCTCCTTCTTCCTCTTTCCCCTCTTTCCCTTCTTTTCTTCTCCTTCGCCTTCTTCTCATCCTTCTCATCTTCCTCCTCCTTCTTTTTTCCCCTCTTCCTCTCCTTCTCTGTCTCCTTCTCCTCCTCCTTCTCCTCCTCCTCCTTCTTCCTCTTTTCCCTTTTCTTCTCCTTCTCCTTTCTCTTCCGCCATTAAGATTTTTATTTATTTATTATTATTATTCTTTTATTCATTAAACATGAGACAGTCAACTGAACATTTAAAAATGTATCATAAATGCCATTGACTGGTGCTAATGGTTCATACAGGTTGCTGCCAATGTCCTAGGTATCAGCCAAGTATCTTCTTAAAAGTATTATTTTTAATAAGTGATTATTAATTTTAAAATTATATATTATTATCATCATTATCATCTCTTTTATTCATTAAACATGAAACTCAGTCAACTGGACATTCAAAAATGCTTCACAAATACCCTTGACTAGTGCTAATGGTTGATAGGGGTTGCTGCCAGCGTCCTAGGGATCAACCAAGTACCTTCTTAAGATGTACGATATTCCGAGTAGCGCAGTTTTTTGCAGTTCCACTGGTGTCATTGCAGGAAGCTGCAATTATTATTATTATTATTATTATTGGTTAATCTGTAGTGAGATTCACAGTCTTTGAGGCTGGTTAATAGCTCAGCAGCTTGAGTCCTAACCAAGGACCTAAGAACTGTTAAGGTATCGTCGGAGGATGTATTATTATTATTATTATTATTATTATTATTATTATTATTATTATTATTGATTGGCCCTTGGGCTCTATCAAAGTGCAGAGTTCCAGAAACGAATTATTCCTGACATTCGATAAAATGCAATCTAAAATGAAATTGGAATAAAATACATTAAGCTTTTTTAAAAAAGGTTTGAGTTTGCCTGATCAAAGAGAATCCCGAATGATGAAAGTGAGGGCTTTACGAGAGGGCATTTGAGAGGAAGTTCCCTTGGTGGAGATAGAACCAAATGATCAAGAAGAATTAAAAAGGGTCTAATTATTTCATTATGATTCTGGGGAGAGCCTGGAATAAAAAAAGAAAAGCAATTTATTCCTTCGGCTTTTCTCTTATTTTCTTTTGTTCTGAAAATTAAGCCGCACAGAAACATATTGGGAGAATAGACAGATGGGGAAAAAAAAATTGCCCATTTATTTGTTGTTTATTAAATTTCCAATTTCACCCATATTTTTGTTTGTTTGTTTACAAAGATTATAATTGTTTACGAAGAACTTGTAAACATCATCTTTATAAGATTAGAAAAGTTATGTTTAAAAGATATGCTTTGGCCACCCATCACAGGATAACTTGAGATGACAATACGATCTACGGGCCGGGTTCGCGGAATGCCGCGATGGTCATAAGTGCGAGGATCGGTCGTAGGACACTCAGCAAACGAGTGCATGGTTTAGAAAGGGCCTGTGGTTGAGTTGGCACGCTCTAGCACAGTCTTTTACAAATGCACATGGATTATTATTAATTTTTTTGTGTATTTTAAACCAAACACCCTGTAGACAGTTCTTTAATCAAATCAAACGTTGGATTTGCAAGATTTGGTCTGCCTGGCGAAGTAATTTTTTTTTTAATGCTTCTTTCTTCTCTTTTCAGCTTCTAGGCATTCTCCTCACCCTTGCCTTCAGTTGTAAGTACTCACAACCTCCTCTTGTTTGCAGTTTTAATCTCTGTCCCCAGATAGTTGCATATATATATTTTAATATTTCCAATCAAATGCAACAACACTGAAACACTGATGGCGTTGTGTAGTTGGGTCTTGAAATGTCAGTGAAACTACCAAGCTAAGAGAGAGCATCAAGGATCCCATAGTTGTCCTTCTCCTCCTTCTCCTTCTCCTCCTCCTCCTGTCACAGCTTGCACTCCACAATAAGAAGACGCAGATTTATTCTTTGACATTTTAACGGAAGGGAAACGAACGCAAATTCCTCCGGGATTCGCGTATTTTTATTTGATTGATTGACTGAGTCACCTTCGATGCCTAGATTCACGTACAGGGACACAGTTTGGAAAAGAGCTCCATTCTTCCATTTAAAACGTGGCGATTTATTTTTATTTTTATAAATTAGATTTATATGCCGCCCTTCTCCGGAGACTCAGGGCGGCTTACAATGCGTTAAGCAATAGCCTTCATACTTTTTGTATATTTTATACAAAGTCAGCTTATTGCCCCCACAAACTGGGTCCTCAATTGACCTACCTTAGAAAGGATGGAAGGCTGAGTCAACCTTGAGCCTGGGGAGTTTCGAACTGGTGCAGTTACAGACAGCTGGATGTTAATAACAGGTCTGCTTATTAGCCTGTTGAGCTATCCAAGGCTCAACATTCAGCCTTCGTGGGCTCCCGTCTCTGGAATTGGGGAGCTGGGTGGTCCTCTGCTTTTGGGCCCCTGTCTTGACACCCACAAAGTGCCTGCCGTTACGGCACATGGGTGCTGCCTTTTTTTTAACAACACCTCCTTAAGGCCTGAAGCTACGGCACGTTTGCAAAACAATCTAGTCTCACCCGCCCTGTGACCGTGTGTGTTTTCCCCCAGGTGCTGAAGACACGAAAAATCCGACAAAAGGTCAGTAATTTTCCTCTTTTTCTCTCAAAGGCTTTGGGTTGGCCCAGAGGTCTAGGATCTCCTGTTTGAGCAGGGGGTCAGACTAGAAGACCTCCAAGGCCCCTTCCAGCTCTGTTCTGATTGACTGGTAAAAAATAGATATCAGATATCTTCAAAGAAAGGTTTTGTGGTCCTTCTAGAAGATGATTTGATGGGTAGCAATGGCCAGAGAAGATCCTTCCCTTGATGTGTGAGGCGTCTTCCTTGGCATTGTCTAAATAAGCAAAATATGAAGTGTCCTCAGACTCGTTGAGGCCAGGTATCTGTGATAGTCTTCTGACTTACCTCTTCTTTTCAGGACCTACCCGCCAGGTACCGGTAAGACCCAAGATAACTCTCCCTGCCCCAAAGACTCCACACCCTGAACCGGATGGGCCAACCGAGAGCTTCAAAGGAGGTAAAGATGGAAACCATTAAATTTTGGAAGTTGACTTGATGGAAAACGCTGGGCGTAAGATACGACCTTCCGTTGGACACCAGAATCATCCTTGGTGTCTTCTGGCATATCTGTTGGGTCTAGCTATGGAAATGGAAGTGTCCCAAGCTGGTTGAAGAATATCTGTGAGAGGTCTACTTTTAGCGCCCCCAATTCTGACTTGCCTCTTCCCTTCAGGACCTACCCCCCAGGTACCAGTCAGACCCAAGACAACTCTCCCCAAGTTGAAGACTCCCCACCCTGAACCGGAAGAAACGACAAAAGGCTTCAATGGAGGTAATGATGGAATCAGAAATGATCAATCAAAGATTTTGTGGCCTAACACTGAACTTGACCACAACCCCAATGTCAACCCAACCCCAACCCCAACCCTAACTCCAACCCTAACCCTAACCCTAGGTGTCTTCTGTCATATTTGTTTGACCTAACTGTGCTGATGGAAGCATCTGCAGAAGGTTGAAGTGAGGCATCTGTGAAACAGGTCAACCCTGAAGCTCCTATTTTCTGACTTGTGTCCTCACTTCAGGCCCAACGCCCCAGGTGCCGGTCAGACCCAAGCCAACTTTCCCTCAACCCAAGACCCCACACCGCGAACCAGAAGAAACAACAGAGACCATCAAAGGAGGTAAAGATGGAATCAAAAACGTTCAAAGAAGTTGTGGTCTTCTTTAAAGTGAAGTATCTGTAGCCCCCTGAAGGTCCCACTTTCTGACTTGTGTCCTCTCTTCAGGTCATAGATTCCTATCACAACCCACACTTTCTGATTTACCCCTTTTCATCAGGACCTACCCCCCAGGTGCCAGTCAGACCCAAGCCAACTTTCCCTGCACCCAAGACCCGACAACATCAACTAGAAGAGACAACGGAGAACTTCAAAGGAGGTAAAGATGGAATCAGAAACATTTAAAGAAGTTGTGGACCTCTTGGAAGATGAGCAATGGAAAGCACCATCCAACAGTGACCCCTTTTGTTGATGCCGTTGACATCCCTGGCGTCATAGGTTCTTCACAAAACCCACACTCTCTGATTTGCCCCTTTTCATCAGGACCTACCCCCCAGGTGCTGGTCAAACCCAAGACCACTTTCCCTGCACCCAAGACTCGAAAACCCCAAGTAGAAGAAACAACTGAGAACTTCAAAGGAGGTATGAATGGAATCAGAAACATTCAATGAAAGATTTTGTGGTCCTCTTGGAAGATGAGTAAATGGGAAGCAGTGTCCAAAGATGATACCTTCTTGTGGTGGTGTTGACCTCCCAGGTGTCTTCTTTCACATTTCTTTGGCCCAATTGTGCTGTTGGAAGTATCTGCAGAAGGTTGAAGTGAGTTATCTGTGAAACAGGTCACCCTGAAGCTCCCACTTTCTGACTTGTGTCCTCTCTTCAGGCCCTACGCCCCAGGTGCCGGTCAAACCCAAGACCACTTTCCCTGCACCCAAGACCCGACCACACCAACTAGAAGAAACAACGGAGAACTTCAAAGGAGGTAAAGATGGAATCAGAAACGTTCAAAGAAGTTGTGGACCTCTTGGAAGATGGGCGATGGGAAGCACCATCCAACGATGACACTTCTGTTGATGCTGTTGACATCCCTGGTGTCATAGATTCCTCTGAAAACCCACACTTTCTGATTTGCCCCTTTTCATCAGGCCCTACCCCCCAGGTACCGGTCAGACCCAAGACCACTTTCCCTGCACCCAAGACCCGACCACACCAACTAGAAGAAACAACGGAGAACTTCAAAGGAGGTAAAGATGGAATCAGAAATGTTCAATGAAAGATTTTGTGATCCTCTTGGAAGATGAGTAGATGGGAAGCATGTCTGAGAAGATGACACCTTCTGTTGATGGTGTTGACATCCCTGGTGTCATAGGTTCCTCTGAAAACCCACACTTTCTGATTTGCCCCTTTTCATCAGGACCTACACCCCAGGTGCCAGTCAGACCCAAGACCACTTTCCCTGCACCCAAAACTCCACACCACAAACCAGAACAGACAACAGAGAACTTCAAAGGAGGTAAAGATGGAATCAGAAATGTTCAAAGCATTTATGGTTCTCTTGGAAGACAACTTGATGACATCTTCTTTTAGTGGTGTTGATGTGCTAGGTGTCTTCTGTCACATTGGCATCCGCTGAAAGACAAAATATAGGGAGGACTTATGGAGGCCATATGAACTCTTCTGAGGTCCGAAGCCCTCACAGGAAGTTGAAGGTTGATATCTAAGCTACGTTACTGTCTAGTCCCACTTTCTGACTTGTGTCCTCTCTTCAGAACCTACCCCCCAGGTGCCAGTCAGACCCAAGACCACTTTCCCTGCACCCAAGACCCGACCCCACCAACTAGAAGAAACAACGGAGAACTTCAAAGGAGGTAAAGATGGAATCAGAAACATTCAAGAAGTTGTGGACATCTTGGAAGATGGGTGATGGGAAGCACCATCCAACGATGACACCTTTTGTTGATGCTGTTGACATCCCTGGTGTCATGGGTTCTTCACAAAACCCACATTCTCTGATTTGCCCCTTTTCATCAGGACCTACCCCCCAGATGCCGGTCAGACCCAAGACCACTTTCCCTGCACCCAAGACCCGACAACCCCAACTAGAAGAAACAACTGAGAACTTCAAAGGAGGTACAGATGAAATCAGAAATGTTCAATGAAAGATTTTGTGATCCTCTTGGAAGATGAGTAGATGGGAAGCATGTCTGAGAAGATGACACCTTCTCTTGATGGTGTTGACATTCCTGGTGTCATAGATTCCTCTCAAAATCCACACTCTCTGATTTGCCCCCTTTCATCAGGACCTACCCCCCAGGTGCCGGTCAAACCCAAGACCACTTTCCCTGCACCCAAGACCCGACAACCCCAAGTAGAAGAAACAACTGAGAACTTCAAAGGAGGTATGAATGGAATCAGAAACATTCAATGAAAAATTTTGTGGTCCTCTTGGAAGATGAGTAAATGGGAAGCAGTGTCCAAAGATGATACCTTCTTGTGGTGGTGTTGACCTCCTAGGTGTCTTTTTTCACATTTGTTTGGCCCACTTGTGCTGTTGGAAGTATCTGCAGAAGGTTGAAGTGAGTTATCTGTGAAACAGGTCACCCTGAAGCTCCCACTTTCTGACTTGTATCCTCTCTTCAGGACCTACCCCCCAGATGCCGGTCAGACCCAAGACCACTTTCCCTGCACCCAAGACCCGACCACACCAACTAGAAGAAACAACTGAGAACTTCAAAGGAGGTAAAGATGGAATCAGAAATGTTCAATGAAAGATTTTGTGATCCTCTTGGAAGATGAGTAGATGGGAAGCATGTCTGAGAAGATGACACCTTCTGTTGATGGTGTTGACATCCCTGGTGTCATAGATTCCTCTCAAAACCCACACTTTCTGATTTGCCCCTTTTCATCAGGACCTACCCCCCAGATGCCGGTCAGACCCAAGACCACTTTCCCTGCACCCAAGACCCGACAACCCCAACTAGAAGAAACAACTGAGAACTTCAAAGGAGGTAAAGATGGAATCAGAAACGTTCAATGAAAGATTTTGTGATCCTCTTGGAAGATGAGTAGATGGGAAGCATGTCTGAGAAGATGACACCTTCTGTTGATGGTGTTGACATCCCTGGTGTCATAGGTTCCTCTGAAAACCCACACTTTCTGATTTGCCCCTTTTCATCAGGACCTACCCCCCAGATGCCGGTCAGACCCAAGACCACTTTCCCTGCACCCAAGACCCGACAACCCCAACTAGAAGAAACAACTGAGAACTTCAAAGGAGGTACAGATGGAATCAGAAACGTTCAATGAAAGATTTTGTGATCCACTTGGAAGATGAGTACATGGGAAGCATGTCTGAGAAGATGACACCTTCTGTTGATGGTGTTGACATCCCTGGTGTCATAGATTCCTCTCAAAACCCACACTTTCTGATTTGCCCCTTTTCATCAGGACCTACCCCCCAGATGCCGGTCAGACCCAAGACCACTTTCCCTGCACCTAAGACCCAACAACACCAACGACAAGAAACAACGGAGAACTTCAAAGGAGGTAAAATTGGAATCAGAAACGTTCAAAGAATGTATGGTCCTCTCCGTAAACAACTTGATGACACCTTCTTCTGGTGGTGTTGACGTCCTAGGTGTCATCTGTCACATTGGCATTCTCTGAAAGATGAAATATGGGGACGACTTATGAAGGTCATATGAAATCTTCTTAGGTCTCTTTGATGACATTTGTTTGGTCTAAATAAGCAGACAAGTCTTCACAGGAAGTTGAAGGCTGATATCTGTGATACGGCACTGTCTAATCCCACTTTCTGACTTGTGTCCTCTCTTCAGGCCCTACGCCCCAGGTACCGGTCAGACCCAAAACCACTTTCCCTGTACCCAAGACCCGACCACACCAACTAGAAGAAACAACAGAGAACTTTAAAGGAGGTAAAGATGGAGTCAGAAATGTTCAATGAAAGATTTTGTGGTCCTGTTGGAAGATGAGTAGATGGGAAGTAGTGTCCAGAGATGACACCTTCTTGTGGTGGCGTTGACCTCCTAGATGTCTTCTTTCACATTTGTTTGGCCTAGTTATGCAGATGGAAGCATCTTCAGGAGATTAAAGTGAAGGATCTGTAGACCCCAAATTCTGACTTTCCTCTTTCCTTCAGGCCCTACCCCCCAGGTACCGGTCAGACCCAAGACCACTTTCCCTGCACCCAAGACCCGACAACCCCAACTAGAAGAAACAACGGAGAACTTCAAAGGAGGTAAAGATGGAATCAAAAACATTCAAAGAAGTTGTGGACCTCTTGGAACATGAGCGATGGGATGTACAATCCAACAAGGACACCTTCTGTTGACGGTGTTGACCTCCTAGGTGTTTTCTTTCACATTTGTTTGGCCTGGTTATGCAGGTGGAAGCATCTTCAGGAGATTAAAGTGCAGTATCTGTAGCCCCCAAATTCTGACTTGCCCCTTCTCTTCAGGCCCTACCCCCCAGGTGCCGGTCAGACCCAAGACAACTTTCCCTGCACCAAAGACCCCACACCATGAACCAGAAGAAACAACGGAGAGCTTCAAAGGAGGTAAAGATGGAAACCCAGATATTCAACCAACAAGGAATGTTTTGGAAGCTGTGTTGATGGAGTCCACTGCTGGAAGATCTCACTTTTTTTTAGTGCTGGAAACATCTTGGAGGTCTTCTGTTGTATTTCTTTGGTCAAAACATGCAAATGTCCTCAGTTGGTTGAAGGGTGATGTCTCCAGTAGGTCTTTCTGAGGCCCCCATTTTCTGACTAGCCTCTCCTGTTCAGGTCCTACACCCCAAGCGCCAATCCAACCCAAAACCACTTTTCCAGTACCCAAGACACCACCCTCCAAATTTGAAGAAACCACCAAGAGCTTCAAAGGAGGTAAAGATGGATTCAGAAATGTCCAAAGATCTTGTGGTCCTCCTTGAAGATGAATGATGAGAAGCACTGGCCAGAGATGACACCTTCTTTTGTTGGTGTTCACATTTTAGGTGTCTTTTGTCAAATGGCCACTCTCTAAACAAGGAAAGCATGAGGTGGACCTATGGAAATGTCCTCAATAGATTGACGTGTGGGATCTGTGATAGGTTCCCTTTTAGACTCATCATCTGACTCCCCTCTTCTGGTCTTCTGACTCCCAGATGCCAGTCAGACCAAAAACACCTTTCCAGCAAATTCTCCCCATTTTTAACATCCAACCGGTGATCTTTGATTCCTGGGCCAAATGCTGTGTTGGGTCAACCCCAATTCCTGAATTTGAGACTCTGTTTATCTTTAGGGATGCGGTAGCTCAGTGGCTAAGACACTGAGCTTGTCGATCAAAAGGTTGGCAGTTCAGCGGTTCGAATCCCTAGCGCCGCGTAACAGGGTGAGCTCCCGTTGCTTGTCCCAGCTTCTGCCAACCTAGCAGTTCGAAAGCACGTAAAAAAAATGCAAGTAGAAAAATAGGGACCACCTTTGGTGGGAAGGGAACAGTGTTCTGTGCGCCTTTGGCGTTGAGTCATGCCGGCCACATGACCACGGAGATGTCTTCGGACAGCGCTGGCTCTTCGGCTTTGAAACAGAGATGAACACCGCCCCCTAGAGTCCGGAACGACTAGCACGTATGTGTGAGGGGAACTTTTACCTTTATCTTTAGAGAGAAAATAACAGGGAGAGTTTTCTGCTGAGTAATCTTTCTGGATTATCTGGTCAGAAAACTGGTTGTAGCCAGTTTAGTCCTCTCACTGAGACATCCATCTTCTGGTTTTTATGGCTTGTGTTTATTTCTGTCTCCCCAGGAGAAAATGGAGGAGACAAAACCAAGACTTTGACCGCAGCCCCAACTCCGGATTCTAAAGTTGACAAGTGTCCTCAAGGGTCCACTGAAGGTAGGAATCCTAAATCCCATCTTCTGGCCAGCCCCAAGCTGGAGGAAGAAGAGAGTTGTGTGGGGTATCTGTAGTCATGGTGTGCGGCCAAAAAACAGCCTTTTATAACAATTTGAAGGAATGACGCCCTCATCCTTAGTTTTTAAAAATGGAGTTTTCAGCACAACGGACAGCAACGGCTCCTGGACTGGAAAGAGTCAACAAGAGAGGAGGAAGGAAGGAAGGAAGGAAGGAAGGAAGGAAGGAAGGAAGGAAGGAAGGAAGGAAGGAAGGAAGGAAGGAAGGAAGGAAGGAAGGAAGGAAGGAAGGAAGATCACAGTATAGAAAAATAGAAAAAGAAATTGAAGGATGGATGGATGGATGGATGGATGAAGGAAAGGAAGGAAGAAAGGAAGGAAGATCACAGTATAGAAAAATAGAAAAAGAAATTGAAGGATGGATGGATGGATGGATGGATGGATGGATGGAGGAAGGAAAGGAAGGAAGGAAGGAAGGAAGATCACAGTATAGAAAAATAGAAAAAAGAAATTGAAGGATGGATGGATGGATGGATGGATGGATGAAGGAAAGGAAGGAAGGAAGGAAGGAAGATCACATAGAAAAATAGAAAAAGAAATTGAAGCATGGGTGGATGGATGGATGGATGGATGGATGGATGAAGGAAAGGAAGGAAGGAAGGAAGGAAGATCACAGTATAGAAAAATAGAAAAAGAAATTGAAGGATGGATGGATGGATGGATGGATGGATGAAGGAAAGGAAGGAAGGAAGGAAGGTCACATAGAAAAATAGAAAAAGAAATTGAAGCATGGGTGGATGGATGGATGGATGGATGAAGGAAAGGAAGGAAGGAAGGAAGGAAGGAAGGAAGGAAGGAAGGAAGGAAGGAAGGAAGGAAGGAAGGAAGGAAGATCACAGTATAGAAAAATAGAAAAAGGAATCGATGGATGGATGGATGGAGGAAAGGAAGGAAGGAAGATCAGAGTATAGAAGAATAGAAAAAGAAATTGAAGGAAAAGAAAAGGAGGGGGAGGGGAGGGGAGGAAGGAAGAAAAGAAAGAAACGAGGAAGAAAGGATAAAAGAAAAGAAAAGGAGGAGGAGGAGGGGAAGGGAGGGGGAGAGGAGCAGAGGAGAAGGAAGGAATGAAAAGGAGGGAAGGAAGGAAGAAGGAAAAGGAGGAGAGGAGGAAGGAAGGAAAAAAGAAAAGAAAAAGAAGAAGAGGAGGAGAATGAGAAGAGGGGGAGGAGAGGAGAAGGAAGGGAGGGGAGGGGGAGGAAGGAAGGAAGAAAGAAAGGAAAGAAGGAAAGAAGGAAAGAAGGAAAAGGAGGAGAGGAGGAAGGAAGGAAGGAGGAAAAAGAGAAGAAGAGGGGGTAGAAGAAAAAGAAAAAAGGAAGGTAGTATTTGTGAACTGGTAGGGAAAGTAAATGAATAGTAACCCTGGTCAGTTGATATCCCTAATGCTGCTTTTTACATCCACTTCTACAGAATATGACGATCTCCTCGGATGCAAAGAAGAGGAGGAGGAAGAGGAAGCCATCACCTTTCCACCCCCCATCCGGGATTCTGACCAGATTCTCACCAAAGGCCCTCAGAAAGGTGAGGAAGAGAGAAAGCAAACTCACCTCAATGTTAACTCCGCTGTTTGACCCAAAATCTCCAGCGCCGAATTCGAATTATTTTCCTTTTTCTTGCAGTGGAAGAAAGTCCGTCCACCCCAGAACCGATACCCGTCACTCCGCAAACCCTAATTCCCACCGCTCAGCAGCAAGAGACATCTCCCGTTTCCAAGCAAGGTAGGGTAGGTTATTAGGACAGGCCGTCCTCGGCTTACAACCGCCCCCAAATGCACGTCTGTTTGAACGGTCACTAAATGAACCGTCGTAAATCGAGGACTGCCTAGAATTCTCTGCCATCTTCACCAGGGAGGTCAAGTGGAAAATTGACCTCCATCAATTCACCCCCTCTTTTGTCTTGCTCTCCTTCCAGTGTGTTACACGCGCTGGTTTAACCAAGATAAACCTGACCAGACGGGAGATTTCGAACTCGTGGCTGACATCATGTACAGATATCCCAGGGAGATCTGTTCGCTGCCGAAGAAAATAGAAGTCCAAACGTTGGACGGAATTCCAGCGTCTGCAACAGGGCAGAAATTTGCCGTGTGAGTTTTCCAGGTTCCGATATTTGAAAATATTTGAGAATATTCGTAGCTTGGGGTTGAAATGAGGGGCCCTCTCTGTTGCTGGGTGGTTTTTTCGGCAGATGTTTCATGACCCTGCTAGGTAACATCATCAGGGCTAAAAGGGGAGAGGAGGAGGAGGAGGAGGAGAAGGAAGAAAAGGAGAAGGAGGAGGAGGAGGAAGAGAAGGAGAAGATGGAGATGGAGATGGAGATGGAGATGGAGATGGAGATGGAGAAGGAGAAGGAGAAGAAGAAGGAAGAGAAGGAGAAGGAGATGGAGGAGAAGGAGATGGAGGAGAAGGAGATGGAGGAGGAGAAGGAGAAGTAGAAGGAGGAAGAAAAGGAGAAGATGGAGATGGAGAAGGAGAAGGAGAAGGAGAAGGAGAAGGAGAAGGAGAAGGAGAAGGAGAAGGAGAAGGAGAAGGAGAAGGAAGATAAGGAGAAGGGGGAGGAGAAGGAGGAAGAGGAGGAGGAGAAGGAGAAGAAGGAGGAGGAAGAGAAGGAGAAGGAGATGGAGGAGGAGGAGGAGGAGGAGGAGGAGGAGGAGGAGGAGGAGGAGGAGGAGGAGAAGGAGAAGGAGAAGGAGAAGGAGAAGGAGAAGGAGAAGGAGAAGGAGAAGGAGAAGGAGAAGGAGAAGGAGAAGGACTGTGGGGTTGAGCAGTGAACCATGGAGCTCAACATTTTGGATGATTTTCAAAGAAATGTCTAGACAGGATGACCTCTGCTGGGTTGGAGGTTTCAGACAGGCGTGGTTCTTGAGCCATCCTGGAGGTTCAACCTAGGGCTGTGGATTGAGCTACGATCTCAACACTGTTGTCCTAACACAAGCGATCTACAATACTTCACTCAACTGGCCACGTTTCAGTTTTAAAGAATGTCCTTCGTTCTTCGCCCGTTTCAGGAAACAAACCATAATTGGGTTCATCTGCCTCAATGTCATGCAAGGAAAAGGACGGTGTTGCCAGGATTATCGCGTGCGGTTCGTGTGCCCGCAAGACTTCTGCTCTGGTATGTGGTTTGGTCTTTAGATCCATCCTAGAACTAAGGAGAAACTTCTTGATGGTGAGAATAATCAACCAGTGGAACGGCTGGCCACCAGAAGTTGTGGATGGCTCCATCATTGGAGGCTTTCAAGAAGAGATTGATTTGTCTGGAAAAGTGGAGGGTCTCCTGCTTGAGCAGAGGGTCCAAGGGCCCTCTGCTCCAGACCTCCAAGGGCCCTTCCAACCCTATAATTCTGAGAGAGAGAGAGAGAGAGAGAGAGAAGATACATGGATGGATGGATGGAAGAGAGAGAGAGAGAGATAAGATACATGGATGGATGGATGGATGGATAGATGGAAGATAGATAGATAGAGATAAGATACATGGAAAGATGGATGGATGGACGGATGGATGGATGGATGGATGGAAAATAGACAGACAAGGAGAGAGAGAGAGAGAGAGAAGATACATGGAAAGATGGATGGATAGATGGATGGATGGATGGATGGATGGATGGAAGATAGATAGATAGAGAGATAAGATACATGGAAACATGGATGGATGGATGGATGGATAGATGGAAGATAGATAGATAGAGAGAGAGATAAATAGATGATAAGATACATGGAAAGATGGATGGATGGATGGATGGATGGATGGATGGATGGATGGATGGATGGATGGATGGATGGATGGAAGATAGATAAGATACATGGAAACATGGATGGATGGATGGATGGATGGATAGATGGAAGATAGATAGATAGAGAGAGAGAGATAAATAGATGATAAGATACATGGAAAGATGGATGGATGGATGGATGGATGGAAGAGAGAGAGAGATAAGATAC
The DNA here is from genome assembly GCA_038048745.1 of Coluber constrictor foxii. Lineage (NCBI taxonomy): Eukaryota > Metazoa > Chordata > Lepidosauria > Squamata > Colubridae > Coluber > Coluber constrictor. Next base: position 15,315,057 of record CM075974.1, read on the forward strand.
ATGGAAAGATGGATGGATGGATGGATGGATGGATGGATAGGTGGGTGGGTGGAAGATAGACAGACAGAGAGACAGACAGACAGACAGACAAGATACATGGATGGAACAGCTTGTCTTCTAGAGTTGTGGGTGCTCCATCTCTGGAGGCTTTCAAGAAGAGATGGGACAACCATTTCCCTGAAATGGTCTAGGGTCTCCTGCTTGAGCAGGGCATTGGTCTAGAAGACCTCCAGGGTCCCTTTCGACTCTCTTCTTCTGTAAAACAAAAAGCTGCATCAACCTTTCCCTGCAGAACCGACTTTCCTGTTAAGGGTGTGGCCAATTAAAGTGGGTGGAGCCAAAGCAGAAAGTAGGTGGGGCCAGAGGAAAGGGGTGGGAGGGAGGGAAACCCACTGGTTACAGCATACGTATCTATAAACATATATGGGTGACTTAGGAAATAAATATTAGAATTAGAAAAAAAAGATAAGAGATAATATTTGGGGCGTTCCTCTTTTTGCAGGAGGCCAGGAGACCGTCACTTCATCCGTCCCAGTGCCCACCTTGGGACAACTTCAGAGTAGCCCAGAGATTCCGGTGAAAGGTACCTAGAGATCATCGTCACTGTTTTGCGAACCTCTCAGTGTCCCATTTCAGGGTCCAGATTACCCATAGTCCTTCTCCTTCTTCTCCTCCTTCTTTCTCGTTCTCCTTCTCCTCCTTTCCTCCTTCTCCTTTTGTCTCCTTCTCTCTCGTTCTTCTTCTCCTCCTTCTCCTCCTCTTTTTCTCTCCTTCTCTCTCTCTTCTCCTTCTCTCTCCTTCTTTCTCCTCCTCCTCATTTTCTCTCCTTCTCCCTCTCTCTCCTTCCCCTCCTTCTTCTCCTTCTCATTTTCGCTCCTTCTCCTTCTCTGTCTCTCTCCTCCTTCTCTTTCTCTCTCCTCCTTCTCCTCCTTCTCCCCTTTCTCCTTCTCTTCCTTCTCCTCCTCCTTTTCTCTCCTTCTCTCTTTCTTCTCCTTCTCTCTCCTTCTTCTAGTCCTCCTCCTCCTTTTATCTCCTGTCTCCTTCTCCTTTTCTCTCCTTCTCCTTCTGTCTTCTTCTCCTTCTCTCTCCTCCTCATTTTCTCTCCTTCTCCTTCTCTTTTCTTCCCCTCCTTCTTCTCCTTCTCATTTTCTCTCCTTCTCCTCCTTCTCTTTCTCTCTCCTCCTTCTCCTCCTTTCTCCCCTTTCTCCTTCTCTTCCTTCTCCTTCTCCTCCTCCTCTCTGCAAACCCCTCTGCTTGCCAACACTGATCTTGTTACCTACTTGGGTATGAAATGTCCGTGAGAAATACCAACCCAGCTCAGAGAGCACCATCAAATTTGGCCTATCTTTTCCACAGGTGGTGAAGACCAAACCTCTCCAGGACCACATCCCACAGAAGGACAAGTTCAGAGCACTCAAGGTTGGCACCCCTGGCATGAAATATGGGATGAGATATTTCGTATATAAGGAAGAATATAATTTAAGGGGAAAAAAAGGAAGAACCTTTTTAAAAAGCCATTTTAGATAGTTGGAGATAGAGATAAATAGAGGAGGTGGAGGGAGATGAACAAATTAGCAGTTTTTTTAAAAAATTAAATATTTATTAAATATTTACATTAAGATTAACACAAAATAAACATTGAAAAACTATATAAATGGTGAAATGTAGAAACACATAAACACAAGACTAAAACGAAATGACTAACCGGGAGTTAAGCTCACTCTCCAATTAATAATAACTAGTGTCATCCAAACCAAACATTTCATTAGAGTCCATTTCTACTAACTATCTACGAAAGAATTAGCCTGTTTTTGTCGAAATTTTAAGAAATCATATAGCCTAAGAAATATCTAATTAATCTAAATAGACAATCTTGTCACCCATTTCCTAGGTTTAACCTTCTTTTGAGCCAGACAAAGCATTTGTCCCAACTTCTATTATATATCGAATCTTTCTTGTCTTTTAAAATATACATTAATCTATCCATCTCAGCACATCGGAGAATCTTGTTTATTATCAGATGATCGGGAGGCGTATCTACATCTTTCCACAGTTGGGCAAATGCCATTCTCGCCGCTGTTGAGACATGGACAAATATATACCAATCTTTGTTATCAATGTAGTCTGGTCTTATTCCAAGCAAGGAGAGGTCAAATTAGCAGTTTTTTAAAAAAAACAAAAACAGATATTTACATCTTCTTTTCAACATCTTCGCACCAGTAATCCATATTTATAAATGTTCTCTTTCTTATCCTGATCTATCTTTTATACATATATTTCTAGTATATCATATATATACTGTTATAATATATTCTCCTCTTCTAAATATTTTATTTACATTTAACATAAACAGGTACCTACCTAGTTTCCTTTCCAGGTAAAATCTTAATTTCCAACATTTATTCGAAGACATCTCAAAATGAACATCTTTTTTTCATTGGTAGAATCTCTTCCCGTTTGCCGGACCGTTTGGTTCAATCAGGACAACCCATTTGGAGAAGGAGATCAAGAACTCATTGCTGACCTGCGGAAACTAGGTCCCCAGAAAATCTGCTCCGTACCCCTTGAAATAGAGGTGCAGACCACTAATGGGATCCCCGCTGCAGAGACAGGACAACGCTTTGCCGTGTAAGATTTCGTGGTTTTCACAGAGGAATCGAAGTTGTCCTTGCCTGATGACCAGAACTGGGGACCAGGATTTCTGTTGAGTTGACTTGATTGATTAGCCCTTGGGCCGTATGAAAGTGCAGAGTTCCGGACACAAATTATTACTAAAATCTGATTAAAAAAAAAAATTAAAGTGGAATTGGATAAAATACAATTTAAAATGGAACTGGGAGAAAATACGGCTTAAAATGATTTCAGTGGCTAAGCATGGATGGGCAAGGTGAACTTTTTTTGGGCCCAGGGTTGTTAAGCGAACCACTGCGGGTTGTTAAATGAATCATGGGCTCGTTAAAGAGAAACGGGGTTCCCCCTACTGGTTTTGTTTGTCGGAGGCTGACTGGGAAGGAAGGAAGGAAGGAAGGAAAGAGGGAGGAAGAGGGAAGAGGAAGGAGGGAGAAGTGAAGAAGGAAGGAAAGAGGAAGGAAGGAGAAAGAAGGAGTAAGGAAGGAGAAAGGGAGAAGGAAGGAAAGGTGAAGGAAGGAAAGAGGGAGGGAGAAAGAAGTAAGGAAGAATGAGGGAGGGAGGGGAGGAGGGAGGGAGGAAACTGTGAAGGAGGAAGAAGGAAAGAAGGAAGGAATGGGGAGAAAGAAGGAAGGAAGGAAGGGAGGAGGAGGAAGGAAGGAGAGAGAAGAGACGAAGGAAGGAAAGAGGGAGGAAGAGAAAAAGAAGGAAGGGAGGGAGGGAAGAAGGAAGGAGAAAGAAGGAGGAAGGAAGGAGAAAGGGAGAAGGAAGGAGAAAAGTGAAGAAGGAAGGACAGAGGGAAGGAAGGAAGCAGAAGGAAAGAAGGAAGGAGAAAGAAGGAAAGAAGTGAAGAAGGGAGGGAGGGAAAAAGAAGGAAGGAAGAATGAATTGATTGGTTGATTGGTTCGTTGATTGATTGATTGATTGGTTGGTTGGTTGATTGATTAATTGATTGATTGATTTTGGAAAATTTATACAGCTGCCTACTCGCTCACTAAGACTCACTCATGGCTTACAGAAAATACGATGTCACAACCGTCGTAAATACACGCCAGCTTTAACCTAATAAAACACAACTCGAGGTTTACAACCTATAGGTTTTCCCTATCGTGCAGCAGAGATGAAATACCCAGACGGCACGAGCTTTATAAAAGCACTAAGAAACGTATTTAATAGAAAGTCAGTTTAAAAAAAAGAAAAACAACTTTCCTAACTTAAGCGTCCACCTGTTTCTGTCTCACCGAACAGAAATGACCCCCTGGTGGGCTTCTCTTGCATCAACGCCGAACAAGGGAAAGGAGAACGATGCCACGACTATCAGGTGCGCTTCACCTGCCCTCCATCTTTCTGTACAGGTAAGATCATCTTCTTTCGTTTAAATTTTACACTGAGAGCCGAGCGGGGCCTTTCGTAAACCACTGCAAAACTCTTACAATATTTCGTTTAGTGAGCATTCGAAGCGGAGAAAAAAATAATGACTCGGGATCGTGTTTCACACTTACGACCGCTGTTTTGTCACGTGGACAAAATTCGGACACTTGGCCACTGACTCATATTTATGACGGTTGGCGTCCCGGGGTCAGGTGATCCTCCTTTGGCGACCTCAAGGAGGGAAGCCGGATTCACTTAACAACCAAAGTCTTCACTTAAGAACGATGGCAAGGAAGGTCATGAAATGGGCCAAAACACCCTTCACCGACATCTCATTTAGCAATGGAAATTTGGGGCTCAATTGTGGTTGTAAGGCGAGCATTTCCTGTAAAGGTTTCCAGCTGAAGCATAATACTCAATACTCAACGCTTCACTGTATTGCAACCTGTTGTGGATTGTGGGTTGTTGTTGTTTTTTAAGAGACAGATAAAAAGAGTTTTTCCCTCCCCCCACAGGTAGCCAAGAACTGTCTACTCTGAAACCAGTCCCTCTTACATCATCGGCCCCCACTTCTACTTTGGCCCAAGAGCAAAGCACACCCCAATTCCCGATCAAAGGTACAAAAACCTTTACCTAAAACTCTTTGTAACTTGCAAGAGGGAGTTAGGGAAAATTCACAGCCTTGCTAACTTTCTCCTTTACTTTCGTAATGGTCTGTGCAAATGGCCTTGGGAGACAGGAGGAAGAGACGCAGACTAGACACTGGTCAGATAAGAGGCACCTGAGCCCCCAGAAGGAAAAGGGGCATGGGAAGCATCTCAGAAGGGACCCTCCCTAGTTTCTTTGGCTGTAAAGAGAAGGGGGCAGAAATATTGTAAATGGTATGTGGGAATGGCCTTGGGAGACAGGAGGGAGAAATGAAGACTAGACAATAATCAGATAAGAGGCACCTGAGCCTAGAGATGGAAAAGGGATGTGGGAAGCATCTCAGAAGGGACCCTCCCTAGTTTCTTCAGCTGCAAGGTGGGGCTGCGAGAGGTAGATTCAGACTTGAGAGATTCTGCTCCTGTAAGGGGAAGTGGGAATGGCCTTGGGAGAAGGGAGAAGAGACACAGACTAGACATTAGTCAGATAAGACTAATAATAGGAGTAATAACTGACGGCCAGTTTGGAGAAAAAGTTGAGTTTAGTCTCCACGTTTCTTGGATCAGTGATTAGAAAACTTATTCTAAAGAGGAGGAGGAGGAGGAAGAGAGAAGGACAAGAAAAAGAAGAGGAGGAGAGGGGGAGAAAGAGGAGAAGCAGAAGGAGAGAAGGAAAAGGAGAGGAGGTGAGGAAAAGGAGGAGGAGGAGGAGGAAGAGAAGAAGGAGAAGGAGAAGAAAAGAAAGATGGGGAAGGAGGAAGAGGAGAAGGAAGAGGAGGAGCCATTTAAGTGAATTTTGATTTACTAAGCCATCTTATAACCATGACTCTATCTTGATTAACCTGGATACAGTCTCACAAAAATTACAATTATTATCACCCAAATAGCAGCTATAATTTCATTTCTCCCTCAATTTTGTTTTCGGGAGTTCCGAGCAGAGTCACAATAATTCTGTATTTCCCAAATACGACAATATTTTTAAGAGCGAACCAATAGTTTTTGGCAAGCTTAAGTGTCCCAGATGCAAATCAAATATTTAGAAAGCAGAGGTGGATGAAATATATTTACATCCTATTTTGAAAAGGAGAAATAAATTTGGGGGGGGGGGAATGATTTAAACAGGAACGGCCCAAAGACGATGCTGAATGAATTAAAAGGCTAAAAACAACACCGGGAGTTTGAAAAAAAAAAACAAACCGAAAATATTATTTGGTTTATAGGTCCCACATTATTTTTCTACTCATTGTTAGAAAAACAAGGAAACAGGTCATCATAATTTTTTTTTAAAAGGTCTGTTTTTGTAATTTTTTTTTTAAGAAATTCATTTAATTTGATTTATTTTCCTTTTCGGGTCCAGCTTGCAAAACCGCCTGGTTTAATCGGGACACTCCTTTTGGCAAAGGAGATTACGAGCTTCTCCGTGACCTCTTGGATGAAAATCCGGATGCCATCTGCCTTTCTCCCGTGGGAATCGAAGTTCAAACCCGAGAAGGAGTCCCGGCGTCCGAAACCGGACAGTATTTTGCAATGTGAGATTCTGGCGTTGTTACAAAGCAGAATCGGAGTTTCTTCCGAAGCTCTGTCCTTTTTCTCAAACTTGTTTAGAGGGGTCCTCGCTTTACGACTGGCTGTTCCATGGCCGTCTGAAGTGAGGACCAGACCCTGAAAAAAATGGCACAGTTAGTCCACGACTTGCAATCGTTCGTTTAGAAACCCGTCCGAAGTTAAGAGGGCACTGGGGGGAAAAAAAGGACTTTCACAAGTCCTTTTTACGGCCATTTCTCACGCTTACGACCCTGGCACGTGGCCGCGTGATGAAAATTCAGATGCTTGGCAACTAAAAAATATCCCTTAACAACCGTCTCGCTTAGCAATGGAAATGTTGGGTCTTGATTGCGGTCGTAAGACAAGGGCTACCTGTATTTGAGGTCTCAACATCCCCTTAAAAAATGTTAATTTTCCACCAAGCATCACATCAATCCTGATAGTGACTTTATGGAAGATTCCCTAGTTTTTTCTTATTTTATTATCTAGCCTTGATATCTAATTTGCTAATTTGCCTAGGGCAGTGATGGAGAATCTTTTCGACACCAAGTGCCCAAACCAGAACGCATATTCCGTTTTCAGGCCATTTTTCAGCCATTTTCAGATAATTTTTAGGCCATTTTTCAGGCCTTTTTTCATCCATTTTCAGGCTATTTTCAGACAATTTTTAGGCCATTTTTCAGGCCATTTTCTGACTGTTTTCTGGGCCATTTTTCAGGCCGTTTTCAGACAGTTTTTAGGCCATTTTTCAGCCCGTTTTTCAGCCATTTTCAGGCCATTTTCTGACAATTTTTAGGCCATTTTTCAGGCCGTTTTCTGACTGTTTTCTGGGCCATTTTTCAGGCCATTTTCAGTCAGTTTTTAGGCCATTTTTCAGGCCGTTTTCAGACAGTTTTTAGGCCATTTTTCAGGCCGTTTTTCAGCCATTTTCAGGCCATTTTCTGACAATTTTTAGGCCATTTTTCAGGCCATTTTCTGACTGTTTTCTGGGCCATTTTTCAGGCCGTTTTCTGACTGTTTTCTGGGCCATTTTTCAGGCCATTTCCAGTCAGTTTTTAGGCCATTTTTCAGGTCTTTTTTCTGCCATTTTCAGGCCATTTTGGGGGCCATATTCATACAATTTTTAGGCCATTGTTCAAGCCATTTTCTGGGCCATTTTAGGGGGCATTTTCAGGCCTTTTTTCAGCCATTTTCAGATCATTTTTTCAGGTCAAAATGTCCCCAAAACAGCCTGAAAAAGGCACAAAAAATGGTCTGAAAATGACCCTGAAAATGGCCCCCAAACCCCCAGAAACAGCCTGGAAAATGGCCTGAGAACCACCTGTATTTTGGCCGTTTTTGGCTGTTTCCTGAGCCATTTTCAGGCTGTTTTCCAGCACTCCAGCACCTACAAAGATGCGCTGGCATGAGCCCTGAAAACCCAAAGACCAAACATGTACGCGCATGCCTCTTTTTGGGGCATTTTGAGGGCCATTTTCCAGGCCTTTTTCAGACAGTTTTTAGGCCATTTTCCAGGTTGTCTTCAGGCTGTTTTCTGTGCCATTTCTGGGGTGTTTTCAGGCCTCTTTTCAGCCATTTTCCAGGCCAAAAATGGCCTAGAAACAGCCTGGAAAACAGCCTGAAAAATGGTCCAAAAAAGGTCCAGAAACGGCCTGGAAAATGGCCAGAAAACCAGCCTTTTTTGAGGGGGCTGTTTTTGGCTGTTTTTCAGGCTGTTTTTCAACTGTTTCCCAGCACTCCGGCGCCTGCGAAGATGAGCTGGCATGAGTGCTGGAAACCAGAAAAGCAGCCGGCGATGGCACGCATTCCCACAGAGGGCTCTGGAGCTACCTCTGGCATGTGTGCCATACGTTCGCCATCACGGGCCTAGGCATTGCCTTGACCTCCAAACTATAAGACATGGCATAAAAGGAGAAAAGAGGAGGAGGGAGGAGGAAAATATGCACTCCAAAGCCCCAATTCCTGAGCACTAGGTTCCTCCCCTGGGTAAGCGAAGCGGGACTCCCGTCTCCTTCAGGATCTGACCATTGCTTTCGATGGGTCCTCCTTTTTGACAGAAACAACGCTGCTCAAGGATTCGCCTGTATCAACACCCAGCAAGGCAAGGGGACATTGTGTCTGGATTATCGAGTGAGGTTCATCTGTCCCAAATCTTTCTGCGGTGAGTAACGAAATTCTGAAAGGGGGGAAAGAGTAGAAAGTAGAATAACTTGCACCGGCTTCTTGGATGTTTAATCCAAGTTTAATCACACCTCGATTTTGGTCTCTGTTTGAACCTCTGTTCTAGATCCACTTCAATCCCAGTTCTAAGTCCTCCAGCCCCTTTTCTGTTGTGACCTAGGCTTCCTGAGTCATTAAAACACACGAGTAGTCCCAAAAACCTCTTTTATTGTGACAGCTGTGAATTACGTTCATTCACAGCTGAGTCCCAAATTAGTTGCAGAAAGTCCTTCGAGATAATCACCTGCCTTTATCTCCCTTGACACTCTGCCAAAGACCTACTTGACAAAGCCACACAGAGCTTTTCTTAAAGCTCTCTGGAGGTGCTCTTCGGGGGCAACAAGGGGTGGATTTGGGGACCCCAAAATAAATAAGCCACCAGCTGATTTCCGTCTGTCTCTTTCCATCAACAGAGAAGGCGAATTCAACCACCGTTTCTCCTACCACCCAAGAGCCAACGACACAGACCTCTCTCCCGAGTTCCACACTAGGTAAAGCATCTGAGAGGATACAACTAGTTGTAACCTCCTCTTCCTCCTCCTCCTCCTCTCCTTCCTTCCATTCATCCATTCATCCATCTTCTCCCTCTCCCTTTCCACTTCTTTCTTTCCTTTCCTTTGTTCTCCTTATGCATACCTATTTCCTCCTTCCCTCTTTCCTTCTCCTTCTCTCTTTCATCTTCCTTCTCCTTGTTCTTCTTCTTCTCCTCACTCACTCCTTCCTTCCTTCCTTCTCCTTCGCCCTTTCCCCTTTCTTCCTTCTTTCCTTTTCCTTAGTATCCTTACTCCTTCCTTCCTTTCCTCCTTCCTTCCTTCTCCTTTCCCCTTTCCCCTGCCTTCTTTCCCTTGTTATCCCCTTCCTTCTTTCCTTCTCCTTGTTATCTTACTCCTTCTTCCTTCCTTTCTTCCTTCTCCTTTTCCCTTTCCCCTGCCTTCTTTCCTTCTTGTTATCCCTTTCCTTCTTTCCTTTTCCTTGTTGTGCTTGCTCCTTCCTTCCTTCCTTCCTTCCTTCCTTCCTTCCTTCCTTCCTTCCTTCCTTCCTTCCTTCCTTCCTTCCTTCCTTCTCCTTCGCCCTTACATTTTGGCTCCCAGGTACGTGCACGGAGGCCTCCTAGGGGCATGGTGGGGTGCGGTGTATTCCCCCGCAGCCTGTTTTTGCTCCGGTGTGTGTGTGTGTGTGCTGCCTGTCACACTTCCTGGTCATGCCCACTCAGATGGTCATTAGGGCAGAGAACCAGTTGTTAAATTATCTGAATCCCACCACTGAATCGGAGGGGAAAGTCCGGCGGAGCTGGCTGTTAAGACTGCCGAGAAGGAGGGAGAAAATGATTTAAAGGTTGGAATCTCTGTTTTAATTTTTCTATTTTTTGTCTTTAAGGGGAGGATCAGAAAGACGAGAAGAAGGGTTGGCCATGAAGATTGCAGCCGATTTCTGCCTCCTCCAGCTAAAGATCTGCTCCTTCGTGGAAGAAATAAATGACTTTTTGTTCTGTTATTGCTGGCTGAGAATACAATAATAATAATATAATAAAGCATGGAACGAATCTTAGTCTCAGAGGTCATTTTGGAGGCTCCGTTCTCTCATTCAGTCTTGCGAAGTGGGGGATTCTGGGAGTTGAAGTCCACCCACCTTAAAGCATGCTGGCTGGGGAATTCTGGGAGTTGAAGTCTTCATTTCTTAAAGCATGCTGGCTGGGGAATTCTGGGAGTTGAAGTCCACTCTCTGGCGTAAAAGCAGGGCGTCAGGGCATTTTACCTGTTGGAATTAAATCTATCCCCCATTTAATTCCTTGCCCCTGAAGCAAATTTTTCTTGTTATTCTGGGCATTTTACAAAGGTGAAAATCAGACGCCATCCCTCTGCATTTTTGACCGTCGTAAATATGAACCAGTGGCCAAGTGTCTCAATTTTGATCACATGGAGAATGCTGCAATGATCATAAGTGTGAAAAAAAGGTCCTTTTTTCAGAGCCATTGTAACTTTGGTCACTAAATGAAGTGTTTTTAAGTCAAGGACTATATGGGTTTGGAGCAATTGTTTTGGTTTTTTAACTCTGGGCCTGTCTCAGGTTTGTCTCATTGAGCGAAATAAACCAGGGTAAAGAAAACATAAACACATCTCATTGAATGTTTTAATATCCAAAGCAAGTTTCGAAATGGAACGGAAAGAATTCCTCTTAAAAATCCTTGCTTCTCCATTTCCTCGGGGTCCCGGCAGAAAATGACCGGCAACCGATTCAAAGCATGGCCAAGAAATCTACAAAGAAAGACTAGGATCTTCTAACAAGCTCACCCTGGGGATCTCTCTGCCCACCCAGGGCTCTCCCTGGGGGGAAAAAAAATCAGATTCCACTCTAGTCTGTCAATTGCCTTTTTTCTGCACAGAGATCAGGGTGTGGATGTGACATCACAATGGCTGTGTATCCAGAGAGGCTGAAAGCTTGGTCTTCCTTGGGGACAGAGCTTCTTGGCCTTCAGGGATGGCAGAAGGTACCAGAAGGCTCTGGAAAAGGAGCCCCAAGGAGCGGAGGGGCAGGGAGCAACTCTGCCAGGCTCGCAGGGCATCTCACTGGCCCAGACTGATGGGTCCCGGATAGAGTGACATTTTTCTCAAACACTTTTTATAACTGGGCTACGGTATATCATCAGAGGTAAGAAAACTTCACCCAGACCCTTTTATGAACAAAAGGGAGGTCACCTCCTCTCCCATTTCCAACCTATAAACCCAGAATTCCCTGCCAGGGTGGCAAGTTCAGGATGCAAAAAAGTAAAAAGTTGAGGTTGTAATGTTGTTTGTTATCTTGTACTGTGCTAAAAAGTATTGGAAGTCAATGCTTTTTTTCTTCTTCCCTTGTACCTCGTATTTTCTTTTTCCTTTCCTTAATTTCCTATTTTTATTTGTATGTTATTCATCGATAAAGCAATAAAAGTTATAGAGGGCAGCTTGGTCAATTTCCTTATATTTTCTAACCCCTCAACATTACTCCATCCTAGAAGTTCCTTTAACCATCCAAAATGACTTCAAGAACGTTGAAGGATGAGAGCAGTGTTTCTCAAACTTGGCCACCTGAAGATGGGTGGACTTCAACTTCCACAGTTAAAGTCCACACGTCTTCAGGTCTTCACACGACTTCTAGAATAGTGTAGGCCTTCCTTGTTCTTCCTTCGTTCTTCTAGTCCAATGTTCTCAACCTTGGCTACCTAAAGACGTGTGGATGTTCAACTTCCAGAGTTGAAGTCCACACATCTTCAGGTCTTCACATGACTTCAACTTCCATAGTAGTAGTAGTAGGTCTTCCTTGTTCTTCCTTCCTTCTTCCAATCCAATGTTCTCAACCTTGGCCACCTAAAGACGTGTGGATGTTTAACTTCCAGGCTTGAAGTCCACACATCTTCAAGTGGTCAAGGTTGAGAACATTGGATTAGAACATTGGAATAGAACAGTGAGGGCTAACTTTTTTGCCATCGCGTGCCAGGAAGGGGGAGTGGGGGATGTTTGCACACGTGTGTGCCCACACCCATAATTCTATGCGCCCCGCCCTGCACATGTGCATGCAAAAACCCCTTCCCCCCACCCACTCCTGGTACACAATAGCCAGGTAGGCGAAAACAACCTTATCCACCCCACCCCAGGCCCTCCAGAGGGAGGAAACAGCCTCTTTCTCCGGGACCCTCCTCTCTGGCAATGCCTCCGGAGGACACCGAAGGGCAGGAGATAGGCTCAGAGCCAAGCTCATCCCCGCAGCCACAGGAGGACATTGATGAGGGGAGTGAGTTTTGGCTGGATCCTCGCCAGCGTCGGAGAGACAGGAGAGCCCAGCAGAGGAAAAGGCGTGGCCGTGATTAGCTGGTGGACCACACCCCACAGGCTATAAAAGAGAGGGATTGCAGCCTGTATCTTTGTGACGGACAAAACAAAGATTCATGGATCCCAGTTTCGAATCTGCCCTGCGTCTCAGCTCTGGACATTTTGGTGGTGTGTATTTGACTGAATTATTAATAAAGGTTTTGGCAAGCAGCTGCGGGGATTGCTGCCAAGTTTTTTATCAGCTTACTTGATTGCCTGCCAGTTCATTAGACTCTGACTGTCTGAGGGGGTGTATTCCTGGGAGCGGGGCCAGAACAACAAGCTACAAACTTCTTCCGTTCTGTTTGATAGCTCACGATGACTACCAGCCAGAAAAGGGGACAGTTCACCAAGCTTAAACCAAGATCTCTTGGCTTGAAAGAAGGTAAGACCTTCAAAAGACCTCTTCCTATAGCTGTCCCAACTTCGAAGGGTTCACACCACCATTCCTGTGGCCTGGAAATCTTAAGTTTATGGCTTGCTATTATAGTAAAAGGGATGCAGTGGCTCAGTGGCTAAGACACTGAGCTTGTCGATTGAAAGCGGCAGTTCAGTGGTTCGAATCCCTGGTGCCGCGTAACGGGATGAGTTCCCGTTATTCGTCCCAGCTTCTGCCAACCTAGCAGTTCGAAAGCATGTAAAAAATGCAAGTAGGAAAATAGGGACCCCCTTTGGTGGGAAGGGAACAGCTTTCCGTGCGGCTTTGGCGTTGAGTCACGCTGACCACATGATCACGGAGATGGGAAGGTCGCAAAAGAGGATCATGTGACCCCGGCCAGGATGCTGCGACCGTCATAAATACGAGTCAGCGGCCAAGTGTCTGAATTTTGATTGTGTGACTGAAGGGAATGCTACAAAAGTCGTAAGCCTGAAAAACAGCCGTAAATCGCTTTATCCAGTGCCATTGTAACTTTGAACGGTCGCTAAATGAAGCATCGTAAGTCTGGAACAATGTGTTCTTTACGCGCAAACAAGAGTTTTTGAAAAGGAGATGTTTGTCATGTTCGGGGGGAAAAATATGATTTTTTACATTTTTTGCCATTGCTCAAGAATTTGGAGCTTGGGTTAGAACGTGGGAAATTTTTCTTAACCTGGCTTGTTGAACTGAGCTTGTCTCCTCTTCTCGGAGCCAGGATTGACCGAGATGTACCAAGGGGAGCTGCTTTGTGATGTCACGCTGGTGGCCGACGGACAAAGGTTTCCTTGCCACAGGTAAGGGTCTCACTGTCAACTCGCAAAGCATCCCTGGCCTGCTCTCGAGTTGCCATAGGAAAGGGGGATGGGAAAACCAAAGAAGTAACATGGCAGCCAAAGACAGGAGCACATTCCGGACATATGTTTCTCAAGGCTGTCTCCCAGGGTTACCCACAGCAGCCGGAGGGGAGTGATCTCTACAACCTTATTCCATTATCTAGAATGGAATAAGTTCAGGAGTGGGATTCAGCTGGTTCAGATCGATTTGGGCGAACCGGTTGGTATGATTTTTGCACAGTTCGGAGAACCGGTAAAATCGATCACCGGCTAGTCGCGCTCACCCTGCCCCTGCTGTTCGGTTGACCCTCGCCGTGTGGCAGAAGATACGCATGCGCAGAAGCCATGCGTGCATGCATGGAAGTCAGATGCACATGCGTGGAAGACAGGCACACACACACATGCATAAACACTCACATTTTGGCGAATCAGAATTGTTAAGTGGGTTGAATCCCACCACTGAATAAGGAGGAGGCTGGACTAGATGATCTCCAAGATCCCTTCCAACACTGTTAATTCTGTTACTTTCTACAATTTGGGGGTAATATTCCAGGTGTGCGAAACATGCTTTAATGGCAAGGGCAGGACATGATCCTGTATTTCAAAAATTGATCCCCACCCCCACCCCCCACCCCCACAAAAAAGAGGAATGGTTTAATCTAGAATGCTTCTTCAATTAACTTAGTTAAGTTGTTGGCCTGGATCCAGGATTGTTTGGCCCTGTAGAAAACCCTCTTCAGGGCCACCATCCTCGCCGGGACGTTGTTCTGGGGATTAGCGCTAGAGACCACAACACACGTCAATGCCACACGTGTCTAAACCCCGCGTGGACATCTGCCTCTCGTTGCAGGGCCTTGCTGGCAGCCGTGAGTCCTTATTTCCGGGATGTCTTCGTCCAAGGTGGGAAAGACCTGGAAGGGTCAGAGGTCCAGCTGGAGAACGTGTCTCCGTCCCTCGTGCAGAGCATCCTGAAATACATCTACACGGAAGAACTCGCACTGACTCCCGAGCTGGCTCCGTCACTCTTCACCGGAGCCAGCCAGCTGCAGATCATCCCTTTAGAAACGGTCTGCTGCAGGTAAGTTTCCAGATGTTCCCTTTGAACTCATCCCTAAGATCTCTTGGTGGTCTCCCATCCCAGTCACCCCAAGGCGTGTACGAATGGGAGAGCCGAAGAGATGAAGGCGAGACAGAACCGGCAAGACTCAAACGAAGGTTTTGCTTTCTCCTATACGTGCTTAGGGAATTCTAGTCCTGCCTTAGGCATGAAAGCCAGCTGGGTGACTTTGGGCCAATCACCAGGAGACAGGGAGTTCTAGTCCTGCCTTAGGCTAGGTGAATTTGGACCAATCCCTCTCTCTCAGCCCAATCCACCCCACAGGATTGTTGTTGTTGTTGTTGTTGTTGTGGGGGAAATAGGAGGAGGAAGGAAGTTTAAGTATGTGAGGTCCTTGGTGTAACATTTCATGACCAAGCTCGATAACATCAGTGACACACTGATGATGTTCCCTAGTTGGGTCATGAAACGTCTATAAGAAAACCACCAAGTTCAGAGAGCACCAAGGACTTCCTAGACCTCCCTCTCTCCCCTCCTCCTCCTCCTCTCAAACCCTCATTCCCTTCTAGCATTTTCGCCTTGGTGGTTTTCGTCTGCACAAAAACTACCAAGCTCAGAGAGCCCCAAGAACACACAGAAGTCGTCTTCTTCTTCTTCTTCTTCTTCTTCTTCTTCTTCTTCTTCTTCTTCTTCTTCTTCTTCTTCTTCTTCTTCTTCTTCTTCTTCTTCTTCTTCTTCTTCTTCTTTTTCCTCCTCTCCTCCTCCTCCTCCTCCAACCCCCATCCCCTTCTAGCACTGATGATGGAACTGAGCTGGGTCATGAATCATCCGCGCGAAAATCACCAAGCTCAGAGAGAACCAGGGACCCCTCAATTTCAACCCTGAGCTACAAATCTTGTCTTCAGTGGCTCTCTTCATTCTTCCACCAAAAACACTCTGCCCTTTTTTGCTTCTCTTTGAAGATCAAACAGGTCTCCCCTTCCATGTCTCTCTTTTCTAGGTTCCTGGTCACCCATCTCTCCATCCAGAACTGCTTTGAGATGTATTCCTTAGCTCAGGTGCACCACAGCCAGCCTCTCCTCCACGCTGTTCTCCAGCTCCTGATCAGGAATTTTGAGCGGACGTTTGAAGGGGACAATTTCCTCCAACTGGACTCCGGCGATCTCGCCACCGTCATCGCCTCCGATGACCTCAACGTGGCTTCTGAGCTCAAGGTCTACCAAGCGATACGGCGGTGGGTGCAGGGTGAACCCAGCAAGCGCAGCCCCTTCCTCGGACAGCTTCTGAATCATGTCCGCTTCCCCCTCTTTGGTCCCGAGGAACAAGACGTACTCCAGGAAGATCTGGAAAGATGGGACGACCTCGAACTCGAACGGAAAGTCATGGATGGCCCAGAACGATTAGAAGAAAGCCGCGGACTGCGCCAAGGAATGTACAAGCCGCACATTTTCTGCATTGACACTCAGATGTGTGAGTATCAACAGCTGGAGAGTGAAGAGGGCCATGTGAGCTGCTACGAGCCACAGGCTGAAGTCTGGGAGAAACTTCCTGGCTTACAATCGTTGACCCATGCTTGCTGTACCTCCAACGGAGACAAGGTCTACGTCTCAGGAGGCGTCTACAAGAACGCGTACTCCAATGCCGTCTACGAATTTGATGCCTTCACCAATCAGTGGCTGCAGCTCCGGGCCATGACTGTTCCCCGGGCGGCCCACGGCTTCGTGTTCAACCGTCAAAAACTCTACGCCATGGGAGGCTGGCGCAGATTCCAGACTTTCCTAAACCTGGCTGAGACCCTTGACCTCGACACGGGGATCTGGACTCCGATGGCCAAGTTGCCCTTTGCCCTGAGCCACCCAGCTTCAAGCGTGTTGCGGGAGAAGGTGTATCTCCTCGGAGGCGCCACCGGGGTCTCCAACCACTGGCTGTTCCACAAGGGAGTCTTGATCTATGCGATCGCTTCTAACACATGGACACAAGTCCCACTGGTGACGGGCTTCTTCGCCGCGGGTGCCGTGGCTGACAAGAACGGCATCTACGTCATTGGGGGTTACACCGAGAAGAAGAACGAGGATTGGCAGGAGAGGGCCCTGGTGCCCGAGAACCGCCACAGCACCCGAAAATGCTTCTTTGTTAATGAGTCTGGCAAGGTGAATTGCAATGTGGTCGTTCCCAAGCTGCGGCGAGGTTTGGCCAACGCAGCGGTGGTTTACTGCGGCAAACGGATCTATGTGTTGGGAGGAGAAGATCTGTCCCAGAGATACAAAGCGATCTACCACTGGCAGCCGGGCGAGTCCCGCTGGCACCGGGCCAGTGCCGAAATCCCCGTGCCGCGAGAAGGCATCAGCAGATTTGGTTGCGCGACTCTGTTGAGGCCCAAGCCTCATATTCTCCAACTCTTCCAAGTGACTTCGGTGGTTATTGTGTCGGCGGTCACCAAATCATAGTTCCTTCCCACCAACCTGTTCATGCGGGAACATCAGGCAGAGATTATCAATAAATTCCACTGTCATGATGTACAATTATCACTGGCTTCTGTGGGCCTTTGCTCGGTAGCCTATTGAGATTACTACAAAGACCATGGACCACAGAACTATCCAGATTTCCCATAGATTGACTTTCAGATGTCTCCAAGGCGCCAAATCCAAGCAGGTTCGTAACATCCACCCTGAAGATGTTGGTCTTCTGACATCTTTGAAGACCTCAATTTACCATCGGCTGGGACTTTGCGTAGTTTGGGGACCTAAGATGTTAAGTCACTGTTTTTCATTCCTTTCTTTTCAATAAATTTGAGTGGCAATGAAAGGCACGGTCTAAGGTGGGTAGGTTGGGGTCCCTCCTGCGGGAATGGGTGGCTGATTCTGGTCGAGTCGTTGGATGAAAGAGGTCCATGGAGGTTCTTCATCTTTGAATCAATTTGAATCAGGACAGAGTTGGAAGGGACCTGGGACGCCTTCAAGTCCAACCTGCTAGACCAGTGTTGATGAAATTTTTCGGCACCGAGTGCCAAAACGGGACCTCGCGTGCCGGAAACTGGAACAGCAGCTCCCCACCACGCATGCACCGCTGAGAAGTTAAGCTTCCAGTTTCCGGCGTGCAACTGCATGCCGGTCACTTGGTCTTCTGGTTTTTGGCACGCATGTGTGCGTGCCAGCCAGTTGGTCTTCACGTGTGCGGGAACACCTGTTTCTGGCACGCATGCTCGCGCCAGGGAGGTGAGCTTTCGGTTTCTGGAGCTCCCATGCGTGCAAAGACCAGTTGACCGGCATGCATGTGCACATGCCAGAAACTGGAAGACCAATGACCAGTGCATGTGTGCATGATGGTAACTGGAAGAGCAATGGGCGACAGCTGGTGTGCGTGGACAAGTGGCTCTGCGCGCCACTTCTGGCCCTAGACCATTTCAATCAATCAATCAATCAATCAGAATAGAGGTGGAAGTGACCTGGGAGGTTTTCTGGTCCATACTTCTGCCCTAGCAGAAGATCCTACTATACCTAACTGACACCATTGTCCTTAATCTGCTAATTATACTATGAAAACATTTTAAACATTAAAAAGGGAATATAATTTGCCCAGATACTCAAGGGACCCCTCCCTCACAAATGAAAGGCAGACTTGAATGTAGGCAAGGAAGTAGTTTTTCTTTCTAGACTCTGTGTGGGACAAGGGGGTCGCCCGGTTGTGGCCTGGTGTGCGTGTGTTTGTGTGTGAGTGAGTGAGTGTGTGTGAGAGAGAGACAAGGAGAGAAAGAGGCGGAGAGAGAGAATGAAAGAGAGAGAAAAAGAGAGAGGTAGTGGGAGAGAGAATGAGAGGAGAGGAGGAGATGAGAGAGAGAACAAAAGAGAGGAAATGAGAGAGGGAGAGAGTGTGAGAAAGACAAGAAAGGAGAGAAAAAGAAAGGAGAAAAAGAAAGAGAGAATGAAAGAAAAAAGAAGAGAAAAGAAAGAGAGAGAGAGAGGGGGGGGGCGAGGCAGAGGCCCCTCTCAGCAGGCGGGCCCCTCCAAGCCAGTAAGGGCCACGGCAGTCTTGCGAAACAACTCCAGGATCGGCTTCTTGGGCAGTTTGACTGCAGCACAGCCAAAGCCGCTGACCCCCCAGTTGGCAAAGGGCAGCCGCTCCTGGCAGCGGATCCAGCGGGGGGCGCCCTGCTCCCAGTAGTAGACAGTATTGTAGTATTCCTCCTCATTCTCGCCTGCCGCCCGCCGCCCCAGCGCCACATTCTCGCCACCTAATACGTAGATCCGCTGCTTCCAGCGCACCACGCCCGCGCCGGCCAGCTCCACGGGCAAAGGTGGCACAGCCACACGACGGTCCACGCGGCCGTCAGCGCCCAGGAAAAAGCAGCGTCGGGTGCAGCGCAGCCCATCCGAATCTGACCGCCGGTCACGCGTGGGCTGGTGGTGTCGCGTGCGTCCACGGAAATAGCCACCCACAACGTAGATGCCCTCATTCATGGCCACGGCACCTGCCCAGTAGCCCCCGCTGCTGAGGAAGGCTTGGGTCCACTGGTTGGCACCCACCTGGTAGATGAGCACCTTACGCGATGCGTACCATGCGCCCACTGCCTCCGTCGCACCTCCCACCAGGTAGAGGCGACCACGCAGCGCAGCCGATGCAAAGTGGCTGAGCGGCAGTGGCAGACGGGCTATGCGCACCCAGCACTGCTCGGTTAGGTCATAACTCTCGGCTGAGTCAAGATAGTCCTCAAAGTTGCGCCAGCCACCCAGCGCAAAGAGACGGCCGCCCCATGTGAGGAAGCCGTGGGAGGCCCGTGCTACCGACATGGGTGCCAGCCGGCTCCAGCGGCCCCGCAGCGAACTGTACTCATGCAGTGTGTCCGAGTAGGTATCGTCTGTGTGGACGCCGCCCGTGACAAAAAGCCGGTCACGCAGCGCCACGCAGCGCGCGCAATAGAGCCTTTCCAGTAGCGGCAGCTTCTCCCAAAGGCCGGCTTGAGGATCGTAGCAGCCCACCTGGAAATCCTTGGTGCGCAGCTCGGGTCCCTCCAGGTTGAAAAGATCCACACACACAATACATGTGTTAAACATGCCCCGCCGGAGACCCCCACACTGGGCCAGCCGCTCCTGTCGGTTCAGGCGCCTCCAGCGTGGACGCAACTCCTTGGGCCGCTGCAGCAGCTCAGTTTGTACCTGGCGCAGCTCTTCTGGGGTGAGCAGCGGGAAGCGCACCTGGGCTAGCAGGCGGGCCAGGAAAGGTAGGCGGAGGGAGCTCTGGGCTTGCACCCAGCGCCATGCGGCCCGGTAGACCAGCAGCTCGGAGGACACTAGCAGATTGTCGGAAGCCAGGATGCTCTCCAAGGTGCTGGGGTTGAGGTCCAGGAAAGTGGGCGCCTCTTGGGACAGGCGCTTGAAGTGGGCATGCACCAGGCTCTTGGCCTCCTGGAAGAGCGCAGGGTCGTTGTGCGAGTAGCCCAGCTGGTAGATGCTCAAGCAATTCTCCGGACAGAGGTGCTCCAACAGGTAGCTGCAGAGAGAGGGGGGAACGTAAGGGCGAAGGATCGACTGGAGTCCCACCAAGGAAAGAGGAATGGTCCAGAACAGGGGTCTGCAAGCTTAAACACTCAAAGAGCCATTTGGACCCCTTTCCCACAGAAAAGAAAACACCGGGAGCCACAAAAACTCATCCCGTGCCTGACTATTTTTTGAGCGGCCACAAAACTAGCCTATGTCATTGAATTAAACCTTCAGTTTTCTTCTGAAACTTTTCTTTTCTTGGATTTATCCATGGTTGGCCTGCCGGGGGTTGAAAAGCTCAATTAATCACATGCTGGAAGGTGTCACACATTGGCGGTTGTGACACATATTTTGAGTGACAGGGAGCCGCAGCAGAGGGGTGAAAGAGCAGCACAGGCGGCTCCAGAGCCTCGGGTTGCTGACCCAGAATAACATATTCCTTATTGTTTTTTAAGAGAACAGTAGAGGGCACCCTTGAGCAGGAAGAGAACTGGAGAGACACTCCAGAGCAAGAAGAAGATTGGGGGTGTCCATCCCCACCGCCAATCAACATCCAGCAGGCATTGTGCAACTTGATACTTACCTGGAACAACTTTCCAGCAAAGGAAGGATCTGGAGGCGGCTGGCTGCTTCGTACAAGTCTTCGGCGATCTCGGGCGTGAGTTCGATTTCCTCCGTGTAGTAGTATTGTACCACCATTTGAATGATGGCGGGGTCCATGTCCTGCAGAAGCACCTCTCCATCCTGGGACTCTCGGAAAGAGTTGGAGAACATGGCTCGGAAGTAGGGGTTGATAGCTGCCAGGAGTATCCTAAGTCCAGAAAAGAGAAAAGAGCTGTTGTTTTTCCCACTGGCTTTCCAAGTGCTTCCTAGCTGGCCAACGAGGCTGTTCTGTTTTTCCATCTCATTCTCTGGGATTTACCAATATTATTTTTTCCTGCAGTTTTTGGCCTGATCTTACTGTAGTGAAGTGGCAGAGAGAAAGAGGGATGCTCTTAATTTGGGGGCGGGGGGGGAGGGTTACTCAGGTCTCCGGAAGGAGAAAAAAAATAGAAATAGAAGACCTAAATAAGTAAAAAGCTAGGGCAAAAAAGACACCAGACCAAGAAATGCTAAAAGTGTATGGGAAGGATGCAAATATAGAAAAATGGGAAGAGACATGTGTGAAGAAGTTCTGTTAGAAAGTCTTTTTTAAAAACATCTAACGGACAGGCAAAATTTGTGTTATGGCCAATACAGTAAACCATCTTGGGGGTGCCTCGCAGATTTTGGGTTCTATCACCATCACATTAATTAATTAATTACCCACCCGTCGCATTCATTCATTTCAACAGAAAGCGCCTGATACTACCTGTTTAATTTGCCTTTAAAAAGGGGGAGAGGAGAGATGGATGGAAAAGGGGAGGTTGAAAGGAGGGGAGAAGGAAAGAAGGAAGGAAGGGAAGGGAAGGAAGGAAGGAAGGAAGGAAAGAAGAGCAAAGAAAGGGAGGAGAGCAAAAAAGGAAGGAAGGAAAGCAAAGAAAGGAAGGAGAGCAAAAAAGGAAGGAAGGAGAGGGAAGGAAGGAAAGAGCAAAGGAAGGAGAGGGAAGGAGAGGGAAGGAAGGAAGGAAGGAAGGAAGGAAGGAAGGAAGGAAGGAAGGAAGGAAGGAAGGAAAGAAGGAAGGAAGGGGATGATAAATGCAGTGAATTCTGGCAACCCTTATCTCTGTAACACTAAGAAACTAAGCCCACCACATCACAATACCTGTGACAGGGGAATCGTTCTCCTTTGGCCACAATAGTTGTGTCACACAGAAGCTCCTCCTGATGCAGCTGTTCCAGGCCTAAAAAATAACTCGGACTTGTTAGCGTGTTTGTGAAGAAAGACACAACCTCTTCTCAACAGAGAACTCTGCATGCACCCAGGCTCTTTGCCGGAAAACACCGTTGAGAGAATTGCTTCTTATTTCACTGCATTCATTTCTTGTCGGCGTCTTCTGCTTCTGAACTTTTGCCAAGAATAGCCTTTGGCAGTTTGCCTAATTATCCCAAGGTCGGTGATAAACTGAGGAATGGTGTTTTGAAGAATTTGCTTTAATTTAGTTTGGACTGCGCTGAGAATGAGTTAGTTCTCAGCTGTTCTAATAAAGTTCGTTTGTTTTCAAACTGTTTGTATTTAATACTAACTATTTGGGCCTGGGTCACAACAGCACATTGCTTTTGATGTATAATCCTCATTGCCAGGCTTACTCTCTTACGATCCCTTTCTCTCCAACAAATGTAACTACAAGCAATTCCCTTCTTAATTATTTCACCGCCATTGGCGAGTGGAGCATTCCAAGGATGAGGGAGTAGAGAAAAAAATTAAGACACTCGCAGTCACACGATTTCCCTCTTAGTGACCGCTTTGCTTAATGACAGAATTGCCACTCCCAATCCTGGTCACTATATGAGGACTACCTGTACTTTAAGGGTCTGTTCACACCTTCAAAATGCTATTTAAAAAGTCAGTCCTGACATGACAATCCTCAAACACGGAGGCTATCCTGGGCTGCATATTTCCATGGAAACCTGGTTACTATTGTTCTAAATTAGGGCTTGTTTTCACGACGGCAGAAAACTGACCTTCTCGTATGTAGTGATCCAAAGGTTTGGGCTGCTCCTCAGCCAGATCCTCCTCTCTGTCTGACAGTGGATTCATTCTTGTGGCTCTAAGTTGATTCCAGAAAACGAAGCTGCGTTATCCGTCTGAGCAAAGCAAGCAGAGAAAAACAATTATGGCGAGCAAAATCTAGAATGATTTTAGTTTCGTTTTTCTCAGCCTCGGGAACGTTAAGAGGTTTGGACTCCAACTCCCAGAATTCCTCAGACAGCCATAACACACCTTCCTCCTCCTCTTCCCCCCCTGCAACAACAACCCTGTGAAGTGGGACGAGCTCTGGCCCAAAGTCACCCAGAAGGCTAAGGCGGGGCTCGAACTCACGATCTTCTGCTTTCTATCCTGGCGCCTTAACCATTAGACCCAAGTGCCTCCCTTTGAAACAGGGCCCCTTTGAAGGGGAACCACTGGGGGAGAACCTTACCTGGGGAGGGTGTTAAATAATCAAGGAGGTTGCCGACACCTGGTGTTCAGACCTCGGCTTCCTTAGAAATTAAACAGCACAAACTTAGTCCCGGCAAACCTCTTTAATTCATACGACTGTAAATTACTTTCATTTACAGTCCGCAAGGCTTGATAAACAGTCTTTCAGAGGAAGGTTATCAACCCCCCACCTATCTCACGTGGAACGCTGCCAAAGAGCTAATTTCCAGACTCAGGACAAGGCCAAACTTGGCACAGAGTCACAAACAGTATTTTCAACTCTTCAATCGGCCAGATGAACTAATTGCTTCCTGCAAAAGCTCACGTCCCGTTCGCTTCTCTTTTATGTCTTATGGGAGGGCCCAATCATCTCCAAGCCTTACTCCCAAGTTGACCCTGTTTCCTTAATTGTTCCTGTCTCTTGGCAGTTCTGCGGGAACACTGGGAACAGCCTCCCGCTGTTTTTCTGCCTCACTGATGTCAGACTCCTGAGACTTCGGAGGCAAAGAACTCCCAGATGGCCTTGGCCTCCTCTCTGCCTCCGACTCAAACCCCTCGTCCGAGCCTTCCCCAGACTCCAGGACTGGCCCACGTTCCTCCCCACCCTCCTTGCTGTCCGAATCTCCTGGCCGCTGGCAGGCCACAACACCTGGAGAAAGATTGTGCAATGAAAACTTACATGCTTGTACGGCTACGGGTGCAAGGAGACGCACACCTATGCACACATGCGTGCGCTGGAGAATTTTCGCGCAAACTCCCTTCTCTTACGAAAATTCAGTGAACCGAACGAAAAACCAGCAGAGGGAGAAATGCAGATGAATTTCCTGGCACAGCATTAGGTTCAAGAAATCTTTGCCGGTCTACAGAATGGTGTGCTCCCCCTACTAGATTTTCCTACCCACCCACCCATCTTGACCTCTCCTTTTGCCCCCTTACCTTTGTCCAGACTGGTGGTCTCGCTTCCTCCCAGACCGGGAAGCCAAATTGGCCCTTAGCATCAGCCGATATCCGATTGGCTCACCTAAGACAGGTGTCATAGTCCATTTTTACATAGGGAGGGGGGGGTTTCCTCTGATGTGTTCAGGCCAGATTGTCTGCCTGGAAGATTGGTGGGGAGTGGGTGGGCTGGAGTTTTAAGAAAGTGGAGGAGGGGTCTGATTTTGAGATTGTGTAAAAAAACTCCGAAAAGAAGGAAGAAATAAAGATTATTTGATCTTCAGTTGAAAATTTCGGGCTGCAAATATTTCTGAAATGTGCTGTACGTTAAGGCGCCCTTATACAGGTGGTCCTTGACTTAACAATGGTTTGTTTAGTGACCGTTCAGAAGAAAAGGGACTTAGGACCGTTCCTCGCATTTACGACTGTTGCAGCATTCCCGTGGGTCACACTATTGATGTTTGGATTCTTGTCAGCGGCTTCATATTTATGACGGTGGCATGACCCTGATCGTCCTAATTATGAATCCCAGAGGATCCATTAGGTCTCCCAGAGGAACCGTATGTCCACAAGAATATACATACTTACACACACACACACACACACACACTGAAGTGTCATCCTAGAATCAGCACTTTTCCTCAAACTTCCTCAACCTCCCCCCCCCAATAAATTACCCAGACCTAATCCACATATCAAAGGATAAGGTCTGCAAACTCAGAGTCCATTCAATCAGGTCTCCCAGAAGAACGGCATGTTCACAAGAATAAACATACTTACACACACACACATACCTCAAGTGTCGTCCTAGAATCAGCACTTTTCCTCAAACTTCCTCAACCCCCCCCACTAATAAATTACCCAGACCCAATCCACATATCAAAGGATAAGGTCTGTAAACACAAACAGAGTTCATTCAATCAGGTCTCCCAGAGGAGCAGCATGTTCACAAGAATGAACATAGTCACACATGCACACACACACGCACACACACACACACACCCCTCCAGGGTCACTCTAGAATCATCCCGTCGACACTTCCGCACCCAGGATGAGCTCCCATTACAAAACAGCCTCTTTGTACCCTGTTTCTCTGTAGCTACGCCCAAGGGCGAACTGGTTTCCCTTTAGGCATAAAATATTTCTTCTTTCCTCCCAGCTGGCCGGGATCCAATTTTTATTTATTGTTGGGCAACCCTGGGCTTGAGTTGGGACACCCCACCCCCAAATTATTCTTCTGACGAGGGGTAGGAAGTGACGAGGAACGCATGACTGGTGAAAACGTGAGCAGGCGCCTCATCTCAACCCTGCTGACCGGTTGTGCAAGAGGATTGCCCCATAACAAAATGCAAGGGAGCCCTCCTTCTCTCCCCCCCCCCCTATTTTGGGGCCTGCTTCCTCATTTGGGACCTCAGAAAAACCAGCCGGAGAGTGTTGGGAAGGACGGCGGAAGCAAATTCCGGAGAGAAAAGGGGATATCCCAGCCGAAGTTGCTCACAGTGCCAACCAACCATTAGTAAGGGAAATGAACTGGGCTGTCCCAGGACACAGCTAAGCAGAAGTGACTAGTTGAATTAAGTGAATTAGCCTGACTAGGTGGCTCAGTGGCTAAGACGCTGAGCTTGTCAATCAGAAAGGTCAGCTGTTCGGCGGTCCAAATCCCTAGTCCAGGTCTCCTGGGGGTTGGACTATATGACCTCCAAGGTCCCTTCCACCTCTGTTGCTGTTAAGTACCCACTGGCTGAGATGTTACATATATCAGAAGGAATAACGTTGTGGAAAGGCTGTTTGAACAGGGGGTTGGACAAGAAGGCCTCCGAGGTCCCTTCAATGTTTTTTTAATTATTATTTTTATCATATTTTCTTTTCTGTTGGGTTTTTTTTTTTTTTGAAGTTCATCCTTTTTATTACTTTATTATCATATAAAACGCAAAGGGCATCCACCATTAAACACACGGCTAGCTCCGTGCAATTGTTGAGACTCCACCCCGCAACGGATTACGTGGGGTTGATAAAAGAAAAAGATAATAATATAAAATTTAAAAAAGCAAATAATAGAGAAAAAGAGGGGAAGGGAAAAAGGAAGGGAAAAGTGTAGAAAAGAAAGGAAAAATAAAGGAAAGGCATTGATTTCTGACTCAGTTTGGTGCAGTAAAATAAGATGGTCACTTTAGGATAGGATAGGATAGGATAGGATAGGATAGGATAGGATAGGATAGGATAGGATAGGATAGGATGGGATGGGATGGGATGGGATGGGACGGGACGGTACGGGACGGGACGGGACGGGACGGGACGGGACGGGACGGGACG
This sequence comes from Coluber constrictor foxii, assembly GCA_038048745.1. Lineage (NCBI taxonomy): Eukaryota > Metazoa > Chordata > Lepidosauria > Squamata > Colubridae > Coluber > Coluber constrictor. Next base: position 15,341,405 of record CM075974.1, read on the forward strand.
GGACGGGACAGAAATGCAGAATAAAATAGAGTAGAGTAGAGTAAAGCAGAGCAGAGACAAGACGAGACGAGACGAGACGAGAGGACTGTATTGTCACTTTAAAAGGTAAAGGTTCCCCTTGCACATATGTGCTAGTCGTTCCAGACTCTAGGGGGCGGTGCTCATCTCTGTTTCAAAGCCAGCGCTGTCCGAAGACGTCTCCGTGGTCATGTGGCCGGCATGACTCAACGCCAAAGGCGCACAGAACGCTGTTCCCTTCCCACCAAAGGGGGTCCCTATTTTTCTACTTGCATTTTTTTTTACGTGCTTTCGAACTGCTAGGTTGGCAGAAGCTGGGACAAGTCACGGGAGCTCACCCCGTTACGTGGCGCTAGGGATTCGAACCGCCGAACCGCCGACTTTTCCATCGACAAGCTCAGCGTCTTAGCCACTGAGCCACCACTAATCAGCCTACATTAAAATGAAATATGTATTAACAGTAAATTGAAGTAAGGGAGAAAAATCAATGTGCAAGAAATGATTACTGATGCGAAAATGTTGCAAAGGAGAAAATGGTAAAAATGTCTTTTTTTAAAAAAAACTGTTTTATAAAAATCATTTTAAAAAATAAATAAATAAATGAAATGAAATTACGTGGCATTCAGCTCTCAAAAACCTCAATGGTTTTACACGTGATAGCGTAAACTAGCCATTTCTAAGAACAACAATCTAGCTAAATCCCTAAAACCGAAAATCACCAGGTTCCCTTCCACGTTTTTGAAGTTACGATGGCCACATGCCCCTCCCCCCACACCTGTTCAGCAGGTGATCTTGAATGGCAACCAGCTCAACTGTGGGACCATTGGCAGGGTCCTGCAGTCACGTGATTGCAATTTGCAATGTTTTGGGGTTTTTTTTGCCAGTTTTTGGCCAAAAAGAAAAAAGAGAGAGAGAAAGAGAGAAAATCCCACCCATTGGGGGAAATGGACTTTCTTAAGGACTGCAGCATTCACTGGACCACTGCCATGTTCGTTTAACGACCGCTGCAAAAAAATATCGTAAACCTTAGGTCCTGTTTCCTCGATACGTCTCAACCTACGACCGCAACAATTTCTTTACTGTAATTCTGGCCTTAATTCCAGTCATACATTGAGGCTTACCGGGGGTCCCATCGAGAACAAAAGGACCGAATTATTAAACCACGTACAAGATATAAAAGCGCTGTCCGGGGCTTAAAATCCAAAAACGCTTGGCTTTGCGCCAGTTGGCGCACAACGGGGATGGATGCAAGCATTCCCAAAGTGATATCCGCCCAATAATAATTTGCATTTGTCCTGTATTTTCAAAACAAACGGTGCAAATGGTTTCCTGTAATTCAGCCCACTGCTAAGCTACTGTTTTTATTTGTCTCGGTGGTTTGTGCAAACTATCAGACGGAACTTCTGCTCCGCTTCATAGCTTGGATGACCTTGGCCGCTCGCGAAAGCTTGCAAACTGATTTTACCGCTCAGTGTGGTGTGTGAACCCGGCACAGGGGAGTTTAGTCACCCAAGAATGATTAAACAAAATCAGTGTTGACTGTAGTTCAGCCTGGATTTGTCTCTTAGAGACTCTGGTTTGAGCAATACATTGGATTCCCTGCAAACAGACAGGAGATGGAGGAGGAGGAGGAGGAGGAGGAGGAGGAGGAGGAGGAGGAGGAGGAGGAGGAGGAGGAGGAGGAGACCACCTCTGGGGTCCTTGGTGCTCTCTCAGCTTGGTGATTTTCATGCAGACATTTCATCACCCAACTAGGGAATATGATCAGTGCTAGAAGGGAATGGGGTGTATAGACAGGAGGAGGAAGAGGAGAAGTCCAGTCTACTCATTGTCAGTCATAACTGATCCCTGATCAGTTTAGCCTGATCCCTGCTAAATTTTAAATTTTTTAGAGTTGATTCATTTTAATATTTATCTGTTTTAATTTTCAGCCAAATTTATATTTGTTTTTATAATATTTTAACTTTTATGTTCTGGTTTTTATTCGGCTGTTCACCGCCCTGAGTCTCTAAGGAGAAGGGCGGTATGTAAGTCAAATAAATAAATAAATAAATAAATAAATAAATAAATAAATAAATAAATAAATAAATAAATAAATAAATAAATAAATAAATAAATAAATAAATAACACTGCTAGTTGAAGGAATTGGGAAGTTTCTTTTTAATTCCAGGTTGTTTCTTTCCTTTTAATAATTTTCAACCATTGTTTCTTGTCTTGCTTTCGGGTGCTTTGGAGAATAAATTGACCCCCTTTTCTTTGGGGTTGTCCCTCAAATGCTGGAAGACTGCTATTATGTCCTCTTTTTCTCTAGACTGGCCAAATCCAATTCCTGCAACCCTTCTTCCTATAATTTTAATTTCCAGGCCTTTCATCGTTTTCCTTCCTCTTCTCTGCACTTTTTCCAAAGTCTCAACGATTTTTTTTTTTTTTTTTGTAATGTGGGGACCAAAACTGGATGCAGTAATATTCCAGGTTGTGGCCTTACTAAGGCTTTATATAAAGCGGTACTAACCCTTCACCTGATCTTGAATTTGTGCCTCTGTTCATACAACCTGGTGTGTAAACGGAGGGCCTGGATAGCTCAGCAGACTAAAAAGCATTGTGATTAAAGACCAGCTGTCTGCAATGACTGTAAGTTCGAATCTCCCCAGGCTCAAGGTTGACTCAGCCTTCCATCCTTTCTAAGGTGGGTAAATTGAGGACCCAGTTTGTGGGGGCAATAAGCTGACTTTGTATAAATATACAAAAGGATGAAGGCTGTTGCTTAACGCATTGTAAGCCGCCCTGAGTCTCCGGAGAAGGGCGGCATATAAATCAAATTTTTAAAAAAACAATAACCAAGGATCGTAGCTTTTTTTGGGGGGGGGGGGGCTGGTGGCTCATGTTTGAGGGATCCTCTAGTAGGACTCTTAAAATCGCTTTCACCATGACTGTTTCTAAGCCAGATTTCCCCTAATCTGGACTCCTTCCTTTGGGTTTTTTTTTCCTGCCTAGGGGTCAAACTTGAGTTTTTTCTCCCCGTTCCAGATCAACCCCAAGGAGCAAGAATTCCTTCCTTCTCTGTTTACCGCATCCTCGTAGTACATCGGGATGTTCAGCTTTTGGTGATTTGGGGGGCTGGTGGTGGTGGTGTGAGAGGGGGGGATATCTGCTATAACTCGTCCCCTCCCTTTCCGCCCGCCCCGGCCGGCCTCTTCCCATCCGAGCCCGCCCCTCGGCTTGCCTTCCTCGACCTCGCAACGTCGGAGTAGCCCACGGCCACTTTCGCTTTTCGCTCTCGAAGCGCAATGAGAGCGCACCGGTACCTTTACGCGGCGCTGGCTCGTTGGGCGCTGGAGGTCTTATGCCTGGAGGTGAGTGGCGGGGATCCCGTCTCCCCTGCGACCCCAACCCTTGACCTCCTCGCCCCACTGTCCCGTCCCGTCCCCCCAGGACCCTTCTCCTGTCCTGGGGTGGGGAATGGATAGAGAGAGGGAGTTGAGAACTCGCATCGTCCGGCGCCGAATGTCTTGTTAAGGGGACTTTTAAAAAGTGGCATGGATGGGGAGGATACTGACTCCCATCCTTCCCAGCCGGGAGAGGGGAGGAGGGTCTGCCTTCCTTCTTGGCCATCCCGCGACCCCTCCCCATATACATCCCGCTGTCTTCCCCATCGCTGTCCAAAAAAAACAAGAGCCAACCAGGAGAATAAATGAGGTCGTGGGTGCGGGGTTTTTTTCTTTTTGGAGAGGGAGAAATTGGCTTTCCCCAATTCAAAGGCGAGGGGAAACTTACCGCGGGTGGGTGAAAAAAATTCCGCGCGTCAAAAGGTCGGCTTTGCGTGGGCTCCGTTTTTTTGGGTGGGGGGGGCTTCCCGTTGTCCTGCGAGCTACGGGGTGTTCCTCCCCTCCCCGACGACCACCGGGGAGCCCCGAATTGAAGTTGCCAAGGGAGACACGCGTTCAGCCCCGTGTCTTGCCTCGGTTGTGAATGCGAATGACGGCAAGATGGTTGAGTAGTCAGCCGGTCGTTAAGCGAAGCTGGCCTCTCCCCCCCACCCTTGACCTGGCTGGTCAGAAAGTCACAAAAGAGGGAACACCCGGGGCAAGCTGAGATCGTCGTAAATGTGAGTCAGGGGCTAACGCGTTTTGAATGTCGGATGGCCGGACGGTCGTTAAGTGTGGAAAGAATGGTCCCGCGTCGCTTTCTTTGACTTTGGTCACTAAATGAACTGTTGTCGTTCAAGGAATATCTGGATCTTCCCGGCTGGGAAATAGGGCTGAAGAAGGCAGATATGTGTGGTCTGACAGTTAGAACGCTTAACCTGCGGAACAGCTTGCCACCAGAAAGTTGCGAATGCTTCAACCCCGGAGGCTTTTAAGAAGAGATTGGACCAAGGGTCTATAGGAGTTCCAGCCTGAGCAAGGGGTTGGACTAGAAGACCTCTAAGGTCCCTTCTGACTTCCTTCAAGGCCAGTGGGTTGTAAAATTGGAATATTTAAAAGACAATATTCTTTACCTAATGTTAAGTGTGGGTGGGCCACACGCACCTTTGTGAGTGGGTGGGTGGGTTTGGGCTTGTGACTTTTAACACAGTTGTGCGTCATTGACCTTTCGGCCTCGTCACCACCCCCAATTAAATTTCCCTCCGGAAGCAGGGCTCCTGCAAAGCCCCCCCCTCCACTTCCCCCTTAAAGGGCAGGTGGGTTTCATCCCACCTTCTCCCTCCCTCCCAATTTCACAGATTGGTGAAAAATTGCAGGAGGGAAAGTCGGATGGGTTTATAACGGCAGACCCCTGCTGGAGACAGCCACGGGGCCGTAAGTACAGAGGTAGTCCTCGTTTTACGACCACAACGGAGCGCCCAAAATTACGGTCGCAGGGCGAAACAGGGGCTAAGTGAATTGTGCCCTGTTTGATGGCCATTCTCGTTCCCTGCAGTCATTAGGTGAAAGATATGGTTGTTAAGTGAATCTGGCTTCTCTATTGGTCGGAGGTTAGCCAACCCACAGCCACCGACGGACATTGCCACCGTCATAAATACGAGTCGGCTGCCAGGCGTCTGAATTTTGATCACCGGACTGTGAGAATGCTCTGGATTTGAAAGGGACCTTTGGAGGTCTTCTAGTCCAACCCCCAGCTCAGGCAGGAAGCCCTATATGCCATTTGAGACAAATGATTGTCCAATCTCTTCTTAAAAACCTCCAGTAGCTTCCGGTGGCAGGTTGTTCCACTGGCTAATTGTCCTCATTATCAAGCAATTCCTCCTTAGTTCCAGGTTGATGAGTTTTCCATCCTTTGCTTCTTGACCTGCTTTCCGGTGCTTTGGAGAATAAATGGATCCCCTCTTTTGGGGGGCAGCCCCTCAAATATTGGAACATTGATATATATATATATATATTGTCAATGATCTTAATAGATGGGTATTCAGGGAGTGTATTTTTCTCCAATAAACATTGGTTATAATTTGGGAGGAGAGAGAGAGAGAGTTTTGTTTCCCTTATTGATGAAGACACCTGCTGGAAATCAGAAGGCCACGAGTTCAACTCCTGCCATAGGCCCGAAGCAGCTGACCCCCGCCCCCTCGAGCCAGCCGCTCTCTCTCAGCCCTAGAAAGCAGGCAATGGCCAATCACCTTGCCAGGAAAACAGATTTGTCCGAGAAAACACCAGAAGTTCACGCAGGCACCCCCCCAAAAAATTTCCCCAAATCCATTGGGTGATGCCCTTCCCTGCCCGGATGTCCAGAGAGGATTATTAGATCCAGTTTGGATTATAAATTGGTAATCTGTGTCCAGGTTTATTATTTTTGCCTCGTCTTGCAAAAGAGATGGGTTTTCTCAGCCGATGTCATTGCTGACCCAGCTCAGAGAAGAGGAAACTTTGCAACTTCCCTTAATCGAAGTCTGCTCCTCTTCGATGCTTCCTTGTTTTGATGACCTTAGTGGTTCCCCTTAAATCTAGAGAGAACAATCTCTGGCTTTACAGAGCCAAAATCCAAACAGGTGAAGTAGTCAGCTGGCTTTTAATTCCTCCCCCCTCCCTCCCCGTGGGGTTTTACTCTTTTCGTTTGTGATCGAAAAAGCTTTTGTTAAATTTGGAAGAGGCAGAAAATGGTCTCCCTGCAATCATTTGAGGGCAGTGACTCTCGGTTTCTCAACAATTTTAAGATGGGTGGACTTCAACTCTCAGAATTCCCTAGCCAGCACAGCTATCATCTATCTCTCTAGCTATATCTAGCTATTTAGCTAGTGAGCTACCTCTCTATTATCTCTCTATCTAGCTATCTAGAGATAGGTAGGTAGATAGATAGATAGATATAGATAGATAGATAGATAGATAGAGATAGATAGATAGACAGACAGACAGACAGACAGACAGATAGATGACAGAGATAGATAGATAGATAGATAGATAGATAGATAGATAGATAGATAGATAGATAGATAGATAGAGATAGATAACAGAGATATAGAGATAGAAAAGATAGATATAGATGATAGATAGATAGATAGATAGATAGATAGATAGATAGATAGATAGATAGATAGATCTCTATTCCTCTCTCTATTTGTCTCTATTTATCTATCATCTATCATCTCTCTCTATTACTGTATCTTTTTCTCTCTCTATTATCTATCTAGCTATCATCTCTTTATCTCTCTCAGCGCTCTATCCCTCTTCTGTCCATCCATCCATCCATCCATCCATCCATCTATCCTCTCTCTATATTTATCATCTATCTAGTTATCTACCTATCCTCTCTCTGTGTCATCTTTCTATCCTTCTTCTCTCTATTTATATCTATCTATCTATCTATCTATCTATCTATCTATCTATCTATCTATCTATCTATCTATCTATCTATCTTCTCTCTATATCATCTATCTAGCTATCTAGCTCATCTCTCTGTATATGTGTGTGTCATCTCTTTCTATCCCTCTTCTCTGTATTTCTCTGTTTATATGTCATCTCTCTATCATCTCTCTTTTTCATTATCTCTCTCTCTCTCATCTATCTAGCTATCATCTCTTTATCTCTCTCAGCTCTCTATCCCTCTTCTGTCCATCCATCTATCTATCCTCTCTCTATATTTATCAACTATCTAATTATCTAGCTATCCTCTCTCTGTGTCATCTATCTTTCTATCCCTCTTCTCTCTATTTATATCTATCTATCTATCTATCTATCTATCTATCTATCTATCTATCTATCTATCTATCTATCTATCTATCTATCTATCTATCCATCTTCTCTCTATATCATCTATCTAGCTATCTGGCTCATCTCTCTGTGTGTGTGTGTGTCATCTCTTTCTATCCCTCTTCTCTGTATCTCTCTATTTATATCTCTCTGTCATCTCTCTATCATCTCTCTTTTTCATTATCTCTCTCTCTCTCATCTATCTAGCGATCATCTCTCTCTCTCTCTATCATCTGCCTGCCTGCCTGCCTCTGTGGATTTGATTTCTCTAGCTCTCCATCTCTTTAGATTCATTTCAAAGGCCTTTTTACAAAACGCCTATCAGGGTGAGAATTCAAAACAAGTTTTTTTCCCCCTTCGCTGTAACCCCACACCGCCTCATGGCGAATGTTCCCCCAACCGTGATGGAATTTTTTTTAAAAAAAAAAATAATAAGAAGAAGAATTCATTTTCTTTCCATTCAGCGCGGGGCAGCAAAAGGTTTTGCGTGGCTCGTGCGTGGCCCTCTTTACGTGGTGACCGTATCTGTGTGCAAGATTACAGGAAGCGTGACTCAGAGCGCTAGTGAAGTGTGACTGTCACGTTTACTGTTAGCCTCTTATTTTGGAAAAAATAAAAAAGCCAACATAACACAATTGCGACCGCTGGAAACTTCAAAAGCCACAAAGCAGCTGTAGCTGCCTCGACGCCTGTTTCATTTTTGTGCAAAAAAAGACGAATTTGGTCGGTTTCACAGAAGGAGAATCTATTCATCCCTTATTATAAATCAGGGTAGAGCCAATGCTTGCCTGAACAGACCACGGTTTAAGTCTTCGTCCCGACTTGAACGATGATGGGGCCTCCCCACCCACCTCCCAAAATTTTGATGGGGCCTCCCCACCCACCCACCCCCAAATTTTTTTTTTTGCTCTGAAGCTGTGAAACCTTTCCAAAAAGGCCTCGTTCCTGCATGAAGCGTGAAAATATCATTCTTAAAAAAAACTCCAGGGAATTGGAGCATCCACCCCTTCTGGTGGCAAGCAGTTCCATGGGTTAATTATCCTTAACTGTCAGGAAGTTTTTCCTTCATTCCATGTCTGCTTGGTTCGTTTCCACCCGTTGCTTCTCTTCCTGCCTTCAGGGGATTTTGGACGATAAAATGACCCCTTTCTTCTTTGGGGCAGCCCCTGAGGTATGAGAACATCGCTCTCACGTTTCTGTCATTCACAGAATAAAAGGGGACCTCAGTGGTCCTTTAGTCCAACCCCTGCTTAAGCAGGAGACTCTATGCCACTCTTGTCCAAACTCTTCTTCAAAGCCTCCAGTGATGGAGAACACAATTTCTAGTGGCAAGCTGTTCCACTGATGAATTGTTGTCACACTCAGGAAATTTTTCAGGAGTGAGTGCGGTGGTCTGGAGGTGGAGCTCCGGCCTCACCATCAGGAGGCTGTGAGTTCAATGCTAGGTAGAGGCAGATATTTCTCTCTCTCTGGGCACCATGAAGAAATATATCTGCCGAACAAAACTCCGCACTGGCGACAGGAAAGGCATCCGGCCATTAAAAAAAAAAAACCACTCTGTCTTCTCCATTCAGTTGCCCAGACTCCACTCCGCAACGGATTACGGGGTCGTTAAACGAAGATGAGGATGATCAGGAAATGTCTCCTTAATTCTAAAGTTTGGTTAGCTTCTTCTCCTGCTTTCTGGGGAAAAGAGATCAAGCAATGGTTGGCAGACGCTACGCTCAGTTGTTTCGAAGTTTAGGAGAGTCAAATTAAGGAACCCAGATTTGAGGAAGCTGTGGAATACATCAATATATATATATATACATTTTTTAAGCAAAGTGTGCCGTGTCAGCTCCTTTAAACGGTTGTGCAACATGACCTGTTCATCGCCGAAAAAAAGGGGGAGACATCCCAGCAGAAGTGACAACTATGGGGTGAACTTTAGACAAGACGTCAGCAACTTCATCTCCGTGGGGGTAGACCCACAAATTTCCCTTTCCTAGCTGATGAGATGTATTTATTTATTGATTTGAATCATCCCCGTGATTTGATCGGGGACGTGACACGGCCCAGCGCGGCGATGGGCTTTAGTGCACGAATGCCGAAAGGTTGCCCTCGGAAGTGGCATCGATTCGTGGTTTCTGCCGGAACCACGTTTTGCAAAGAGGGGGGGAAGCTGAATCAATCATTTCTGGGTTAAGCAACCCACTTTGGGCTTAAGACAACTGATGGGGTTCAAGGCCAGAGTGAAAAGATTTTGAAATCTGGATGGATTTTTGTTCCTACTTTTACAGCAAACCATGATTGGTGGTTTCCTTCTAACTAGCCGACGAATGCTTGGTTTTGTCCAGGAAGGCTAAAAATGGCTTGTTTCAGGATCGGAGGAACTCGTAAATTCATTGAGTCCAGGCAGTCCTTGATTTACAACATTTGCTTAGTGATTATTCGAACTTACAACGGACGCTGAAAAAAAGTGAATTTAGGTAGGACCGTTTTTCACCGTTACGACCTTGGTAGCGATTAAAATTCAGGTGGTTGGCAACTGCCTCGTATTTATGACGGTCGTAGCATCCCGGTGGGGGGGGTGTGTCATGAGATCCCCTTTTGCAACCTTCTGACTCGATTCATTTAACGACGGTGGCAAAGAAAGGTGGTGAAAACGGGGCAAAAGTCACTTAACCCGACGTCTCGCTTAACCCCATACATTTGGGGCTCATTTCTGGTCATAAGTCGAGGACTATCTGTCCCCATCAGGGAAATTAACAGAGCCTCCCACGGGTTACCCAACCGCCTGCACCGAAATAATAATTTTAAGAAAAATAGAAATTTCCTGTCTTTGTGGCTTCTCGGGAGGTTGCAAAACGTTTTGCTGAAATGTAACAATTAAATTGTTCTGAAAAAGGGCTTCCTCTTTGCTTCCAACTCCAGAATTAAGGGACTAAAATGTGCCCAAGTGACAATGGCCGTCCTCGAATTACGACCGCCATCGAGCCCAACATCTTTGCTGCAAAGCGAGACCCCCGGTAGAGCAAGTTTGACGACTTTCCTTTCCACTCGTTGTTAAATGAATCACGGCAGCCGTTCAGCTAGCCAGGCCGTTGTTAAGCGAATCCGGCTTCCCCGTTTAATTTGCTCGTCGGAAAGTTCGCAAAACCCCGGGCAGGCTGCGACCATCGTAAACATAAAACAGTTGCCGATCATCCAAATTTGGACCGTGAGTGTGAAAAACGCTCCTTTTTTTCGGTGGTGTCGTAATGTTGAAAGGTCATTAAACGAACGGGACCTCTTGTAGTCCTTGAAAGAAGTTGGGGGGCGGCTGGAATGAGAAATAAGGACCTTCTCCTGCCTGCTTCCCACGTCCTGTTCGCTCACATAGTGTTCTGGCCCCGCTCCCAGGAATACACCCCCTCAGACAGTCAGAGTCTAATGAACTGGCAGGCAACCAAGTAAGCTGATAAAAAGCTTGGCCGCAATCCCCGCAGCTGCTTGCCAAAACCTTTATTAATCGTTCAGTCAAAAACACACCACCAAAATGTCCAGCGCTGAGACACAGGGCAGATTCAAACCAGGATCCATGAATCTTTGTTTTGTCCGTCACAAAGATACAGGCTGCAATCCCTCTCTTTTATAGCCTGTGGGGTGTGGTCCACCAGCTAATCACGACTACGCCTTTTCCTCTGCTGGGCTCTCCTGTCTCTCCGACGCTGGCGAGGATCCAGCCAAAACTCACTCCCCTCATCAATGTCCTCCTGTAGCTGCGGGGATGAGCTTGGCTCTGGGCCTATCTCCTGCCCTTTGGTGTCCTCCGGAGGCATTGCCAGAGAGGAGGGTCCTGGAGAAGGAGGCCTTGCCAACTTCTCTCCCTCACTCTCAGAGTCCTCCCCTGCTGATGACGCAGGCTCAGGCAATGGAGCCACAACACATAGGGCCACTCTCCTCAGGGTCCCGACGGCGAGCCAAGGTCATCTAGCAGTGCCCAGGGGTAGGGCGTTCTCTGTGGGCGCTCCCACCCTCTGGAATGAATTACCTACCGAGCTCCGGACGGCTCCTGATCTCCGCTCCTTTTGTCGGGAGCTGAAGACTTGGCTTTTCATAGGCTGACTGATTCTGGGTTTTATTATTTATCATTAATTAGTGATTCGATTTAAAGTGCGATTTTATTGTACGTGTTTCTTAACTTGTGTTCGCCGCCCTGAGTCCTTTCGGGAGGAGGGCGGCATATAAATAACATGTAATGAATAAATAAAAGAAATCCTTTTGCATTGGAGGAAATTCTTGAAAAAAAAACCACGAATTTTCCTCCCAGCCTCTTAGCCGGGGTGGTAGTAAGGAGCAGTCAGCAAACTCAAACTGGTTGCAAATTTATTTTTGGTCTCCTTTCCCGCAGGCTCAGGTGCTGCCTTACACCCCTTCCCAGGGGTCTCAGTGCCTCAACCCCAGAGAAGAATATTACGAAGAAAACATCCAGAAATGTTGCCGGATGTGCCCTCCAGGTAAGCTGCCGAGGTGTTGCTCGGCTGCTGTTGTGGTCCGTACGTGGCCTTTGTAGCTGATTCCGACAGCGAGGAGGCTGGTGTGGTGCTGTGCCAGCAGCTGTGAAGCTGGCACTCGAGTCAGACTCGAAGTCACAGCCGGCTTTTCCCCTTCCCTGCTGCAGGTTTCTATGTGCATCAGAAGTGCGACAATGGTGTCAACACGCAATGCATCCGGTGCATGGAAGGCTCGTACAACACGGGCTGGAGTAGAGCCAGGAGATGTTTTAGCTGCTCGCCACAATGCAAAGAAGGTAAGCAGAGAGCAGGTGGCATAGACGGAGGAAAAGAGGAAGAGGAGGAGGAGGAGGAGGACAGGAGGAGAAGGAAAAGAAGGAGAGAAGGAGGAAGAAGGGAGAAAGGAGAGAAGAAGGAGAGCAGGAGGAAGAAAGAAAGGAGAGGAGGAGGAGGAGGAGGACAGGAGGAGAAGGAAAAGAAGGAGAGAAGGAGGAAGAAGGGAGAAAGGAGAGAAGAAGGAGAGCAGGAGGAAGAAAGAAAGAAAGGAGGGGAGGAGGAGGAGGAGAAAAGGGAGAGGAGCAGGCAAAGGAGAGGAGGAGGAAGAAGAGGGAAAGGAGAGAAGAAGGAGAGGAGCAGGAGGAAGAAAGAGAAGAGAGGAGGAGGAGAGAAGGAAAGAAGGAGAAGGAGAGGAGGAGGAGGAGGGAAGGAGAAGGACAGGAGGAGGAGAAAGAGAGGAGAAGGAAAAGAAGGAGAGAAGGAGGAAGAAGGGAGAAAGGAGAGAAGAAAGAGAGCAGGAGGAAGAAAGAAAGAAAGAGGAGGAGGAGAAGAGGAGGAGGAAGAAGAGGGAAAGGAGAGAAGAAGGAGAGGAGCAGGAGGAAGAAAGATAGGAGAGGAGGAGGAGAGAAGGAGAGAAGGAGAAGGAGAGGAGGAGGAGGAGGAGGAGGGAAGGAGAAGGACAGGAGGAGGAGAAAAAGGAGAGGAGAAGGAAAAGAAAGAGAGAAGAGAAGGGGAGAAAGAGAGGAGAAAAAGAGGAGGAGGAGAGAAGGTGAAGGAAAGAAAGAGGAAGAAAAGGAGAGGAGAAGGAAAAGAAGGAGAGAAGGAGAAAAGAGGAGGAGACGATAATGAGCAAACACTATCCTATCTTTCGCCTTTCACTTTCTCCTCGACTTACGACCACCGCTCAACCCAAAATTTCTGTCGCCAAGCAAGACCACTGTTAAAGCGAATTTTGCCTCGCTTTACGGCCTTGCTCGCTTGCCTACGTTGTTAAGCGAATCACTGCGCCGATCACCTGACCCCCGGGGAATGCTGCAGTGGTCATAAGTGTGAACGACGGTCGTAAGTTCCCTTTCTTTTCAGTGCCGTGGAAACTTCGGGATGACGAGGTCCTTGGCCTTCTGAAAGCCTTAAAGAGCAACCCACCCACCCCCAAACGAAGGGCGATGGACCCCCTTTGATCTCCCTCCAGCTGCCCCCTTCTCAGCCCCCCCTTCTGCCCCCTAACAATCCACCCCCCCTTTTTTTTTTTCCTGAAACAGGGTTTGTGGAAGAAAAAAACTGCACCAACACCCAAAACCGGGAATGCTGGTGTCGACCGGACCACTTCTGCAGCTTGCTGGTCTCCAAGAAATGCTACCACTGCCAGCCCTACCGGAAGTGCACGATGGGCTACGGAGTCCTCCAAGAAGGTAGGTTGGGAGGCAGGCTGCATAAATTGTTGAATCGTAACGTTTAGTTCCCGATTCGCGCAAGTTTTTATCGACGGGAAAAGGAAGTTGAAAGAAAGGCAGGAAACGGCCGGGATCTTTTGGTACAAAGTTGGCGGGACGTTAGCCAAACAGAATTCGGTTCTGGCTTTCAAGATTTTACAACAGCCAAAGAAGTAGCTGGATTTGAATGAGCTGGATTTCAGCTCGTCCTCGACTTACGACTCAAGAGAGGAGCCCCAAAATTTCTGTCGCTAAGCGAGACCGTTCTGAAGTGCTCCGTTTTACCACTTTTCCTGCCATGGTCGTTAAGCAAATCACGTGCCACGAATCTAAGCGAATCTAAGCTTCCCCGTCGACTTGGCTCGTCCGCAGGTTGCAAAAAGGGGATGGCGTGACTTCCGGACTCACTTAACGACCCCGTTGCTAAGTGAACAAGGGCACTTACCGACCGTGGCAGGAGACGTCGGAAAACTCACTGTACAAACGTCTCACTGAGCGGCGGAGACTTTGGGGCTCCCTTGCGGTCGTACGTCGAGGACTAGCTGCGTTTCCCAAAACGGGGTATCCAAGGAAATCAGGCTGACTCCAGAAAATAATACGATAAACTATAATAATTTTTAAAAATACCAGAAAAAAATGTCAGTAGTATATATTTATGAGATCTATGCTCCGGGCCAATCGGTCGCAATTCTGACACTTACAAAATATGCAGAGAAAATGGGATTTTAAAAAACCCCCACAGATAAATAGCTTTTAAGCCTCTAAACCCTCGGTGTGAAGAAACGTTACACCTTGAGCATCATTTGACGTTCTCTCCGCCCCGATGCTTAAGGGACAGTCCGGAAGATTACAATCGGGTAGGGGTGTGTGTGTGTGTGTGGGACTCTTCCCTGGCACACTGCGTGGAAGTGAAAGTTGGACTTTGAAAAGAAAAGGAAAAAAAAAAAGCAGGACGGGAGAGAACGTTTATGCTTTTTGAACTTTCGTGTTGGAGAGGACACGTTGGAAAGGCGAGCCAATAAACAAATCGGAGGGTCATTGAACCGTCGAGCCAATGATGTTTCCTGCCTGAGAAGGGGGTTGGACTAGAAGACCTCTGAGTTCTCTTCCGACTCTGTGGTTCTATTCTATTCTATTCTATTCTATTCTATTCTATTCTATTCTATTCTATTCTATTCTATTCTATTCTATTCTATTTTCTATCCTATCCTACATTCTATTCTATTCAATTTCTCTTCTCTTCTATTTTCTCTTCTATTCTGTTCTACATCTTTTCTGCATTCTATTCTATTCTATTCTGTTCTGTTCTGTTCTGTTCTATTCTATTCTATTCTCTATTTCTAGTCTATTTTTCATTCCAATATTATTCTATTCTATTCTATTCCATTCCATTCCATTCCATTCCTTCATTCCACTATTCTCTTCTCTTCTCTTCTCTTCTCTTCTCTTCTCTTCTCTTCTCTTCTCTTCTCTTCTCTTCTCTTCTCTTCTCTTCTCTTCTCTTCTCTTCCCTTCCCTTCCCTTCCCTTCCCTTCCCTTCCCTTCCCTTCCCTTCCCTTCCCTTCCCTTCCCTTCCCTTCCCCTCCCTTCTCTTCTCTTCACTCTACTCTATTCTTATTCTATACTAAACTCTTATTCTATTCTATTCTATTCTATTCTATTCTATTCTATTCTATTCTATTCTATTCTATTCTATTCTATTCTATTCTATTCTGTATTTTATTCCATTCTGTTTTCTATCCTATCCTACATTCTATTCTATTCTATTCTATTCTATTCTATTCTATTCTATTCTATTCTATTCTATTCTATTCTATTCTATTCTATTCTATTCTATTATTCTAGTTTTTTCTGCATTCTGTTCTATTCTATTCTATTCTATTCTATTCTATTCTATTCTATTCTATTCTATTCTATTCTATTCTATTCTATTTCATTCAATTCTATTTTTCATTTATTCTATTCTATTCTACTCTACTCCACTGTACTCTATTCTATTCTCCATTTATTCTATTCTATTCTATTCTTCATCTATTCTATTCTATTCTTCACTTATTCTACTCTATTCTATTCTTCACTTATTCTACTCTATTCTATTCTTCATTTATTTTATTCTATTCTATTCTTCATTTATTGTACTCTATTCTACTCTACTCTACTCTACTCTACTCTACTCTACTCTACTCTTACTTATTCTATTCTATTCTTTCTCTTATCTGAAGTGTGGCAGATGGCGACACTCAGAACAAGACGCCACAGATGGAAACCTACCAAGGAGAGAAGCAACCTAAAACCAAGGAGGAATTTCCCAGAAACAATTAAATCAGCGGAACGACTTGCCACTAGAAGTTGCAGCCAAAGCTGGAGGTTAAGGTTGAGATGAAAAGCCGAAGATCTTGGCTTGGGATGAGACCTTCTCCTCCAGCTATTCTCCTTCCCTACTTCCTGGAGGAGAGGGCGTTCCTATTCTGACATCAGAAATAAGGCCAGGATTACTCCTGACGTGCTAATTTGATTTACAGCAGTTCATTTAGCGAGGGCTCATCGGAAAGAGGCTGGTAGAAGTAGCATGGTCAACTTCCACATAAACTTGTCATTCCTTAAAAGCTCAGGTTTAATTTTAAGGTGTATCCCGTAGCCTGTTTTTCCTCTTTCCTCTTGAAGGGACATTTAAGGTGGTGCGTTCCTGATTTCCTCACATTGTTGTGTTTCCAGCGAGTCGGACATTTTTTTTTTTGGCGGGCTCCAAAGTGTCTGTCCAACTTTTAAAAGCCATTTCCTCTCCTCTCTCCCTTTGCACTTCTCCAACTGCGGCCGGCACTTTTGAGAAATTCTCGCTTCTTTGCAGGCACCAGAGAAACGGATGTGGAGTGTGCCCCGTGCCAACCGGGCACCTTCTCCGATCATGAGTCTCACAAGAGTTTCTGCACACCTCACCGGATGTAAGTTGGTGGTTGTGTTGTTTAGACACAGCTTTGGGGAAGAGGGAACTTGCTTTCAAACCCTTGCAGGGAAAAAAAAATGGCAATGTCTTGTGTGCCTCCAAGCCATCAAATTGTTTATTATTATTTGGAATAGAGTGGAAGGGGAGGGGAGGGGAGGGGAGGGGAGGGGAGAGGAGAGGAGAGGAGAGAAGAGAAGAGAAGAGAAGAGAAGAGAAGAGAAGAGAAGAGAAGAGAAGAGAAGAGAAGAGAGAACAAGAAATAGGATAGGATAGGATAGGATAGGATAGGATAGGATAGGATAGGATAGGATAGGATAGGATAGGATAGGATAGGATAGGATAGGATAGGATAGGATAGGATAGAAAATAAAAGAAAATTAGAGAAGAGAAAAAGAAAATGGATAGAAAATAGAAGAGAGAAGAGAAAATAGAAGAGAAAATAGAGGAGAGGAGAGGAGAGGAGAGGAGAGGAGAGGAGAAGAGAAGAGAAGAGAAGAGAAGAGAAGAGAAGAGAAGAGAAGAGAAGAGAAGAGAAGAGAAGAGAAGAGAGAACGACAAGAAATAGGATAGGATAGGATAGGATAGGATAGGATAGGATAGGATAGGATAGGATAGGATAGGATAGGATAGGATATAAAAGAGAAAATTAGAGAAGAGAAAAAGAAAATGGATAGAAAAGAGAAAAGAGAAGAAAAAATAGAGGAGAAAATAGAGGAGAGGAGAGGATACGAGAGGAGAGGAGAGGAGAGGAGAGGAGAGGAGAGGAGAGGAGAGGAGAGAAGAGAAGAGAAGAGAAGAGAAGAGAAGAGAAGAGAAGAGAAGAGAAGAGAAGAGAAGAGAAGAGAGAACAGGACAAGAAATAGGATAGGATAGGATAGGATAGGATATAAAAGAGAAAATTAGAGAAGAGAAAAAAAGGGATAGAAAATAGAAAAGAGAAGAAAAAGTAGAGGAGAAAATAGAGGAGAAGAGAGGAGAGGAGAGGGGAAGGGAAGGGAAGGGAAGGGAAGGGAAGGGAAGGGAAGAAGAAAATAGGATAGAATAGGATGGGATAGAATAGAAAATAGATAGAAAATAGAGAAGAGAAGAGAAAATAGAATAAAAGTTCTAAAATAAAAACTGGTTTCGGGGGTTAGGAAAGATGACCTCTGGATGCATTACCTAGCTTCCTTTCTGAAAACACCTCCATCCTTTTAATAACCGTTGAACCTTCTGAGGGTGGGAAAAGTTGTGTCATAAAAATGTCACGTTTGCACAAGAGAGACCTCGGTCTGGAAAGTCCGCCAGTTAAGTTTACCTTATTTCACTTGTTCATTTTGATGGTGGTTATTTTTATTTTTTTCCTTTCCCTGACAAGATGTCAGTCGGCGCTCGTTCTCGGAAACAGCACCCACGACACCGTTTGTGGCAATCCAGGTGGGCAGGTTGACCCCGCGACAACTTCTACGCAAATCACAACCTCTACGAAGAGGCTAACGTTGCACGTTGGGACGGAGAGACCAACCTTCAACCAACAGGATCCATCAGCACAGACCGGTGAGCAAGAGGGGAGAATAAATTGTTGGTATTTTCCTTCTAAAGGTGGGTTTCGTTTAGAGCAGGGGTCTCCAAACTCTGCAACTATAATACTTGTGGACTTCAACTTCCAGAATCCCCCAGTCTGTCACTTTAAGACTTGTGGACTTTAACTCCCAGAATTCCCCAGGAGCCATTTTAAGATTTGTGGACTTCAACTCCCAGAATTCCCCAGTCCGTCACTTTAAGACTTGTGGACTTCTACTCCCAGAATTCCCCAGTCTGTCACTTTAAGACTTGTGGACTTTAACTCCCAGAATTCCCCAGTCTGTCACTTTAAGACTTGTGGACTTCCACTCCCAGAATTCCCCAGCAGCCATTTTAAGATTTGTGGACTTCAACTCCCAGAATTCCCCAGTCCGTCACTTTAAAACTTGTGGACTTCCACTCCCAGAATTCCCCAGGAGCCATTTTAAGATTTGTGGACTTCAACTGCCAGAATTCCCCAGTCTGTCACTTTAAGACTTATGGACTTTAGCTCCCAGAATTCCCCAGTCAGTCACTTTAAGACTTGTGGATTTCAACTCCCAGAATTCCCCAGTCAATCACTTTAAGACTTGTGGACTTCCACTCCCAGAATTCTTCAGGAGCCATTTTAAGATTTGTGGACTTCAACTCCCAGAATTCCCCAGTCCGTCACTTTAAGACTTGTGGGCTTTAACTCCCAGAATTCCCCAGTCACTTTAAGACTTGTGGATGATGCTTCTCTGTTGCCCTCTGGTGGCTGTTTAGAGGTTCCACAGCTTAAATACGATATACTGCAATAACCAAAACTTCCCTGAAAATTTTCCACTGGTTTTAACCCAATTTTCCCCCGGTTTCTTGGAATAGAGGAGGCCAGAGAAAACTGAAATTTCTTAACACGGCTTGGACATCCTAACTCTGCATTTTTATCTCTTTATTTTGCGTCTAGGGTGGATTGTCGGCGTGACGGCTATTCCGGTGGTGGTAGCGGCTCTCATTTGCTTCATTGTTTTTAGAAAAAGTGGTAAGTTGATTGATTTATTTATTTATTTATTTATTTATTTATTTATTTATTTATTTATTTATTTATTTATTTATTTATTTAATTTTTATACCACCCTTCTCCCGAAGGACTAGTGATATATATATATATATATATATCACTAAAGATCAAATGGAGTGTACAGTCACCATGTGCTTTACTGCTTACCTGCTTAACTGTAACAGGAAAGTTTACTTAGAACAAAGGAACATAGAGTAGTAGATTCAAACTTGTAAACACTGCCATCTGGTGGCTGAATATTATTGTAGTTGTTGCACAGTATAGAATTCCAACATTTAACTTTCTCTCTGGCAGGTCAAAAGAGTGTCCGGATATGGGAGGAGAAAAAACAGGTGAGCATTAACCTCTTTGGGTCTGTAAATCAGAATTTGGACAGCTTCCTCGTCAGAGACACCAAAAGTGAAAAACTCGGCTGCCAGGTTCCCAATTTTGGGTCTGGGGTCCTAGCGGATCAATCCACCAATGATGCTCAGCTTCTCCGTTTCCTTCCAGACGTTCTCGCCTGCCGAAAAGTTCCCGGGGAAGTGGCCTCAGGAGCCCATGGCTGCGGGGCAGGAGAAGGACAGTCTCTTGCGGACGTCCCCCTCCAGTTTTTGGGACAGCCCTGAGAAAAGAAGCGAAACGAACAACGGAGACCCTCCCAAGGTGGAAACCGACGATGTTCAGCGAAGAGCATTGAATGACAGGATAAGCTACAACGCAGCAGACTCAAGTGAGACCCCTGGGGAGGGGGGTTAGATCGGGGGGGGAACTCCGTTTGTGGGGTGGTGGGTCGCATCAGGCCAGGCTGGGTCCTTGGAAAGCCTAGGATTGTGGGGCCCCTTGGTGCACCCTGAGCTTGCATTGGAAACATCTCATGGTCGTACTAGGGAACGTCATCCATGCTGGAAGGGAGTGGGATTTGTGGAAAGGAGGAGGAGAAAGAGGAGGAGGAGGAGAAAGAGGAGGAGGGGAGGAGGAAGAAGACCGTGGGGTCCTTGGTGGTCTCAGAACTTGATGGTTTTCTTGATGGTCTTCTTATGACCCTATTAGGTAACATTATCAGGGCTAGAACTAACATTAGTTAGTTTCCAAGAAAATCACCAAGCTCAGAGAGCACCAAGGACCTCTCATTTCAACACTGAACTACAAATATTCTTTCTTTCTTTCTTTCTTTCTCTCTCTCTTCTTCCTTCCTTCCTTCCCTTCCTTCTTTCTCTTTTCTCTTTCTCCCTTTTTGTTTGTTTCTCTGCCTTTCTCTTCTTCCTTCCTTCCCTTCCTTCCTTCTTCCTTTTTTTTCTTTCTCCCTTTTTGTTTCTGTTCCTCCATTCTTTCTTTCTTTTTTTCCTTTTCCTTTTCCTTCTCTCCCCTTTTCTTTAATTCTCTTTTTCCTTCTTTCCTTCCTTCCTTTCTCTCCCTCTCTCTGTCTCTTTTTATTTTTCTCTCCTCCCTTATTTCTCTCCCCCCTTCCTCCCTCCCTCTCTCCTTCCCTCCCTCCCTTCTTTATTTATAACATATTTTTCCTTTTTTCTTTCTCCCTTTTTCTTTCTTTTCCATTCTTTCTTTCCTTTTCTTTTCTCTTTCTCTGCCTTTTTCTTTATCTCTCTCTTTCCTTGCTTCCTTCTTTCCTTCCTTCCTCTCTCTCTCTCTCTCTCTTTTTATTTCTTTCTCTCTTTCCTGATTTCTCTCCTTCCCTTCCTCCCTCCCTCCCTCCTTCCCTCCCTTCTTTATTTATAACATATTCCTTCCTTTTTCAGCAGGGATTGTGGGAAATGGGAAAACCCATGTGAACGTTAGCTGTGTGGTCAGCATCTGTAATGGAGGCCAGTCTCCGGCGTTGAAGCCTCCGGTGGTGTCCGAAGTCGGATGCGCGGCAGATCCACCCCTCTCGCAGGAAGAAACCACCACGAGAAGAGAGTCCGGCCGTCCAATTGCTGTGGAGGTGGAAGACAGTCTGGATTTCTTGGACCCCTGTGGGGGAAAACCCCTCCCGCTTAGCGTCCAAGATGCCGGCATGAAGAACTCATGAGAACGACGGAGGGTTTTCTGGGGAGCAACTTCTAGCCTGCTCAAGAAACTCCATGAAAAACTGAGGCAGGTGGGAAGTTTCCGAAGTGGGGGGGGAACTATTTAGGCAGTCCTCGACTTGGGACTATTTGTTTACCGACGGCTGACGTCGCAACAGTGCTGAAAAAGAAAAAGCGACTTAGGACCCCGTCCTCGCACGTACGACCGTCACACCATTCGCCGTTGTCGCGCGATCAAAATTCGGACGCTTAGCAATTGACTCACGTTTACGTCGGTCGCAGAGTCCTGGGGGGGGGGGGCGTTACGCAATCCCCTTTTGCGACCTTCCCAGTCAACCGGGACGGACGGCGGATTCGCTTTAACGACCGTGTGACTAACCGAGCAACCGCAGTGATTCCCTTAACGACGGAGGCGAGAAAGTTCGTCAAATGGAGCAGGACGCCTTGCCTTGCTTGGCAAGCAAAAAATTTTGGGCTCCGTTGGGGGGGGTCGTAAGTCGAGGACAACCTATGGTTGAATTCAAGGAATAATTGTTCCCCAACCCCGAGGGATGATTTGCAAGCTTTCTTAAAAACCAGTCTTAAAAACGCACAATTTTCCCCCAAAAATGTCTTCATCATCTCAGTTTATGGTGGCGCCAACATTTCAGATCAGCCGTAAACATCTCTCTCTCTCTCTCTCTCTCTCTCTGCTGCCCCCTTATGACTGTCCAGATTTCAGTAGCCAAAATAGTAGCCGAGTTTTAATTTCAGTTTTTTTTTCATCTTGTTGTTGTCAGTCTTTCCTATTTTTGTACCCTCGCTGAATAAAGTGCAATTTTAAGTAAGAGAGTGGAAAACCACAACCCTTGCATTTATGCCTGTTTTAGCTACTCGCTACTTACTTTAAAAAGACCGAGTTTTCCACGGCGAAGATTGCAGAAAGAAAACCACAGATTTGCCTTAGTTTTTGTTCTTGTCGTTTATTTTTTTTCTGCACAACGTCTTACATACACCGGCCTGCGTGGCCAATGAATAAAAGTTCAATAAAAGTTTCCAGGTTATCAAAAGTTGGCCCAAATTTATGTTGGCCTTTCCAATTTCAGCATACAAACCGAATTTGAGAAAAGAATTATTAAACTTTGGGGACTGGATTTTCTTGGGGTTTTTTTTTTTCCCCCTCTTGAAAACGTTTTGCTTCTCATCCAAGAAGCTTCTTCAGTTCTGGATGAAATGTTTTCAAGGGAGGGAAAAAAATCCTAAGAAAATCCAATTGCTTTTTGGGGAAAAAAAGCATCTTCGGGACGATGGTGATGGAGATGTATAATCTAAACCCGTCTCTAACAAGTTTAGCCTGACCTGGAAGATTTTGCTATGGCCTGTTAGTTAGCCTGTTGTAAACACAACCAATAATGGTTTATTCAATAAACCATGATCAACTATGATGATTTGTGCACATGTTGGTTAGGCCCCCACCGTTCTCAGGTGTGGAGAATCTTTCTCACTACAGGTGACACTGGAAATCATGCCTCCCTTCACCACACAGGCCACGCTAATAAACAGCTTCCTTTTTTGGTGCAAATATCTTAATCCCGACGCTTGAGGGGTCTCCAGCGACCTATTCTGGCGATCCCCTTTTTTGTCCCCTGGGGATCTCCTGGTGGTGCTCCGTCCCAGCACCAAGCCCGCTCTGTGATGCTTCACTGGGTCGTATGTGCTTGTGTACACGTGCATAATAGTTATCATTTGAGCGCTGAATGCAATGAATTTTCCTTTTAATGTATGCTGATTAGTGAACATTGAAAGGGACAATAAAGTTTCTATTCTATTATCTATTGTATTCTGCATTTTTCTGCATTCTATTCTGTTTTATATTTCTATACTTTTCTATTCTATTCCTATTCTATTTAAATTACATTCTATTCTATATTCTATATTATTCTATATTCTATTCTATTACTATTTTCTATATTATTCTGTTATTGTTTTCTCTATTCTATTCTGTTCTGTTCGGTTCCTTATTCTATTCTATTCTATTCTTCCATTCCATTCCATTTTATATTTTATGTTCTATATCCTATATTCTACATTTTATATTCTATATCCTATAGTATAAAGTCTACATTCTAAATCCTATAAGCTATATTCTATATCCTATATTTTATATTCTATATTTTATATTCTAGTGTATATCCTATATTCTTTATTCTATATTCTATATCCTATGGATCCTATTTATATCCTATATTCTATATCCTATATTTTATATTCTATATCCTATAGTCTAGTCTATATCCTATATTCTTTATTCTATATCCTATATCCTATAAGCTATATTCTATATATTATATTTTATATTCTATATTTTATATTCTAGTCTATATCTTATATTTTATTCTACATCCTATATCCTATAGATCCTATATTTTATATCCTCTATTCTATAGTCTATACCCTATATTTTATAGGATTCTATATCCTATGGTCTAGTCTATATCCTAGATTTTATATTCTATAGTCTATATCCTACTCTATATTCTGTATTTTATATTTTGTATCCTATATTCTTTATTCTATATCCTTTATTTTATACGTTATATGTTATACTCTATATGCTATAGTTTACAGTCCTACATCCTACATTTTATATTCTATATTCTATATTTTTTATTCTGTATCCTATAGTATTACAGTCTACATTCTATATCCTATAAACTATATTCTATATTTTATATTCTATATTCTTTATTCTATATCCTACATTTTATATTCTATATTCTTTATTCTATATCCTACATTTTATATTCTATATTCCTATATCCTACATTTTATGTTCTATATTCTTTATTCTATATCCTACATTTTATATTCTATATCCTATATCCTTTATTTTATACGTTATATGTTATATTCTATATGCTATAGTTTACAGTCAAATATCCTACATTTTATATTCTATATTCTATATTTTTTATTCTGTATCCTATAGTATTACAGTCTACATTCTATATCCTATAAACTATAAACTATATTCTATATTTTATATTCTATATTCTTTATTCTATATCCTACATTTTATATTCTATATTCTTTATTCTATATCCTACATTTTATATTCTATATTCCTATATCCTACATTTTATGTTCTATATTCTTTATTCTATATCCTACATTTTATATTCTATATCCTATATCCTTTATTTTATACGTTATATGTTATATTCTATATGCTATAGTTTACAGTCCTATATCCTACATTTTATATTCTATATTCTATATTCTTTATTCTATATCCTACATTTTATATTCTATATTCCTATATCCTATTCTCTGAGATCCCCCCAGCATGGCTCGACACCGCCCTCTGCTGGCTCAACCTCAGCCTCTACCCCGCCCGCTGTGAGGAGAAGCCCCGCCCCACGCCCGCCCCTTCCCTCCGTCGCCACGGCAACCGCCTCTTCCTCTTCCCCCCCGCCCCCGCCGCCGCCCGTGAGGGCCGATCTAGCCGCTCGGCGCTCGTCTGCCGGGGCTGCGCGGCCAGGCCTCGACCTGACGCCGGGGCGGGACTTCCGGCGGGGCCGCCGCCGTGCCGCCAGCAGCGTCGCAGGTACGGAGCAGGGCCGGGGCGGGGGGGTCGCCGGGCGGGGGGCGGGGGCTCCTCAGGGGAGGCGGGGGCCCGTGGGGGGGGAGCGCTAAGCGGCCCCCCCCGCCCGAAAAGGGCGGGGACGACTTTAACCTCCGCTGGCGCAAAGCATGCCGGGAAAAAAGGGGAGGGGGAGCGCGGAGGAGCGCCCCCGCCCCTCTCCTGCCCCCCCTCCTCAACGCCAGCCCTGCGAGGTGGGCCAGCGCCAATTTTTTTCCCCCCCTTCCTACATAAACACATTTTAATTTCTTCCCACCACACAAAAAAATTATAAAATAAATAAAATAAAATAAAAGAGGAAGGGGGGAGGGGTTTCTGCTGCCCCCCCTCCCTTCCCCTGAAGTCAGTCCTCGACTTAGGACCACAGGTGAGGCCCCCCTCCCGAATGGCCGTTGCTAAGGGAGCTCTGCCCCCGTTGAACGACCTCGCTCGCTGCCGTCGTTAAGCGGATCGCTTCCGTTGTTCGTTGAGGAACTCGGTCGTTAAGCGAGCCTGGCTTTTCCCCGCAGGCCAGGAGGTCGCAAAAGGAGGATCACGTGATTCCCCCACCCGGGACGGCTGCGACCGACATAAATACGAGTCAGTTGCCGTCATAAATATGAGTCACCCGCCCAGCATTTGGATCACCTGCTCACAGGCGGGGGAGGGGAGGTGGATGAAACACCCAAACGGTCATAAATACGAGTCTTCTCAGTTTGGAGCACGTGCTTGCCCTGATTGTTAAGCGAGTCGCCTGGTTGTTAAGTGAATCACTTCCGTTGTTCGTGGAGGAACTTGGTCGTTAAGCGAGCCTGGCATTTCATCACGGGCCAGGAGGTCACAAAAGGGGGAATCATGTGATTTCCCCTCCCCGCCCCAGAATGGCTGCGACCGACAAATACGAGTCAGTTGCCGTCATAAATATGAATCGGCCGCCCAGCATTTGGATCACCTGACCACGGGGGGTGGGGGGGAGGAAATGCCGAAACGGTCATAAATACGAGTCTTCTCAGTTTGGATCACGTGCTTACCCCGGTGGTTAAGCAAATCCCTGCAAATGTTAAATGAGTCACGCTGTCATTAAGTGAATCCTAAATCCCTTTTTTCAGTGCCGTCATAACATGGAATCGTCGCTAGATGAAGTTGTTGTAAGTCGAGGACTGCCTGTAGGAATAAAGTTGTCGCCGGGCCAGGAAAGTGGGGGGTGGGATGGGAGAATAATAAATAATAAATACTAAAATTACTTATTATTTCTAATTTTTTTTTTGCTTCTTCCAACAATCCTGCAAGGTAGGCCGGTGAGCATCACCTTCACTCCTCAGGCTTCTTAAATTTTCCTTTTTTTCTTGCTTTTTAGAAGGAGAAAAACAAACAAACAAATAAAAAACCTGCCCGGGGTTGGACTAGATGACCTACAAGGTCCCTTCCAACTCTCTGGATCTATTCACTACATTGTCACTCATCCTTGAGTTACGACCACTCGTTTAGCGACCGTTGGGAGCCACGACGGCGCGGAAAAAAGCAACTCGGGAGCCGTTTTTTTTCCACACTTAACCGGTGTGCTGCAGCGCGATCCAAAAACTTCAGACGTTTTGACAACCGACTCGTATTTATGACGGTCGCAGTGTCCCGGGGTGGAGGGGTGTCACACGATCTCCTTTTGCAAGAAGCCAGATTCACTTCATAACCACGACAAGAAAGTTTCGGCGGGTGGGGGGGGAAAGGGGGCCAATGTCTCGCTTAGCAACGCAAACTTTGCGGTCATAAGTCGAGGACCGCTTGTGTTTTCCGCTGTTCGTTTTTTTCCCCAATAACGTAGAAGATATAAAATTTACTTTCTCTCCAATCTGGAGCAGAAATGGGAGGTTGCTGTTGTTAGCAAGCACAACAGTACCCATGTTGCTGGTACTACAAAGTCCATCTTGTGCGGCCCTCGTTGCCCGCTCTTAGGATAAGAGTTGCAAAAGTTTTTAAACTCTTCCCCCCCCCCCCCGCCCCACCCCAGGTCGTTCCCCCAAGTGGAAAATAACTTTCAGCCGGCAAACTCTTGGCACAGCGGACGGATTTTTTATAGCACTGTATTTTTCGATCCGGGTGTGATAGACAAGTATTACCACATTCTTTCTCTTCCTCCCCACCCACGGAAAGGCGGGGGGGGGGGGCTGAGCGCGGAAGAAGAGCCTGGAAAAGTGTGCGTTGTGTTGTTGTCTAAAGAGCCACCGCCCCTCCCTCCCTCCCTCTCCACACTATTTTGACTTGTTGAAATTAATGTATTGTTTAATGTCCCTTCATTCCTTCCCTTCTTCTTTCTCTTTCCTCTTTTTCTCTTTTTCCTCCCTTTCCTCCCTCCTCACCCTCTTTCTTTCTCTTTTCTCTCTACTTCTTTCCTTCCTCCTTCCCTTCCCTTTCTTTCCCTTCCTCTTTCCTTTCTTTTCCCTCGCTTCCCTTCCCTTTTCCTCCTTTCCTTTCCTTTCCCTCACTTCCCTTCCCTCTTCCTCCTTTCCTTTCCCTCTTCCTCCTTTCCTTTCTTTTCCCTCACTTCCCTTCCCTTTTCCTCCTTTCCCTTCCTTTCCTTTCCTTTCCTTTCCTTTCCCTTCCCTTCCCTTCCCTTCCCTTCCCTTCCCTTCCCTTCCCTTCCCTTCCCTTCCTTCCCATTCCTTTCCTTTCCTTTCTTCCTTTCTCTCTCATTTTCCTTTCCTTTCTTCCTCTTTTTCCTTTTCCTTTCCTTCCCTTTTCCTCTTCTTCCCTCTTCTTCCTTCCCTTTCCTTCTCTCTTCCTCCTTCCCTTCCTCCTCCTTCTTTCCCTTTCCTCCTTCCCATCCCTTTTCTTTCCTTCCTTCCTTCCTTCCTTCTGGTTTTTAAAAAATTATATTTGTAACACCTGCTTGCTTTTATTTATTCATTTTATTTGGCTTATATGCCGCCCTATCTCCCACGGACTCAGGGCGGCTCACAATAATAAAACTCCAAAAGCCATAGTACACAGTTAAAATCTGATTAGATCCACTACAATTTAAAAACCATGATTTAATCATGGAGAATGATCAGCAAAATAAAACACAGAAGCAACCGTCGAATAAAACTGAAGCACTGGCTCACTCACATAAAACTTAAAAAACAAGATATAACAATATGATACCCGTAGGATAAAACAAAACAATAAAAACCGCCCCTATAGAAATTATTCTTTTCGGTAGAAATCACAGCCAATAATAATAATGATGATGATAATAATAATAAATTAGCAGCTCTACTAGTGATGGTAGGAGCACAATAAGACACGGGCCATTCTTCCCCCCATCAAAGGTTGAACTTTTCTTAAGGAAAAAAAAAACTTTTATTGTTGTTGTGAAGATGGCTGGCTGGGGAATTCTGGAAATTGAAGGCCACCCATCTTCGTAGCCGCTGTGGTTTGAGAAACTCTGCCATGACAGTAACCCAGTTGTTAAGTAAGTTGTACAGTAACCCAGTTACTAAGTTTAAACAAAACTTGTTGGCCTGCCATCCGAGCGTGCAAACCTAGAGCAAAAGTGTGAGAAAGCGCACTTTTAATCTGGTTTCGACCTGTTTCCACAGAGCGCCAAGCTTCGACCAACAGTGTTGGCTTCTCCGCCTTCTCTGAACCATGGAGGGAAGAACCTGAGAATGATGGACTGAGTCTCGCCTCCTCCTTAGGAGTTAGCCATGTTGGAAGGGTTGATTGCGTGGGTCCTCAACACTTACCTGGGCAAATATGTCAGTAACCTGAACACAGACCAGCTCTCGGTCGCTCTCCTCAAAGGTAAGGCCCTCTGGATAGATTTTGGCCAGATCTTACCATCCGGTGTTTTCCTTCTGGCGATCAGCCAGCAGCGTTCGGCCGATGGCGCATAAGCCCCGGGTGAGGTTTTGATGGTCTCACCTGCTGAGTGGTGTAATTCCGGCAACATCTGGAATGCCCTAATTTCCATGTCCAACAAGCCCACAGTTTAGCATGAATGGTGGTCCCTCAACCAGCGCAATATTAGCACAAGGCTCATGAAAATAGCCACTATCATAAAGAATGGGATGGAATGGGATGGAATAGAGAGTAGAGAAAATAGAAAATGGAATGGAATGGAAAGTAGAGAAAAGAAGAGGAGAGGAGAAGAGAAGAGAAGAGAGGAATGGAATGGAATGGAATGGAATGGAATGGAATAGAGAGTAGAGAAAATAGAAAATAGAAAATAGAAAATGGAATGGAATGGAGAATAGAGAAAAGAGAAATATAGAATGGAATGGAATGGAATGGAATGGAATGGAATGGAATAGAATAGAGGAATGGAATGGAATGGAATGGAATGGAATGGAATGGAATGGAATGGAATGGAATGGAATAGAGAGTAGAGAAAATAGAAAATGGAATGGAATGGAGAGTAGAGAAAAGAGAACAGAACAGAACAGAACAGAACAGAACAGAACAGAACAGAATAGAATAGAATAGAATAGAATAAAGGAATGGAATGGAATGGAATGGAATGGAATGGAATGGAATGGAGAGTAGAGAAAATAGAAAAGAATATAGAATAGAATAAAATAAAATTAATAGAATAGAATAGAATAGAATAGAATAGAATAGAATAGAATAGAATAGAATAGAATAGAATAGAATAGAATAGAATAGAATAGAATAGAATAGAATAGAGGAATGGAATGGAATGGAAGAGGAGGAGAAGAGAAGAAGAGAAGAGGAGAAGAGAAGAGAAGAGAGAGAAATGGAATGGAATGGAATGGAATGGAAGAGGAGGAGAAGAGAAGAGAAGAGAGAGAAATGGAATGGAATGGAATGGAATGGAAGAGGAGGAGGAGAGAAGAAGAGAAGAGAAGAAGAGAAGAGAAGAGAGAGAAATGGAATGGAATGGAATGGAATGGAATAGTGTTTTTGCACTATTTTTGCAATGAGAAAATGAAGAGGTCCTGACAGATGAAAGTGTAATAAAATATATATATTTTCGAATGTGCTGAGATGGATAGATTGACACTTAACATAAAAGAAAAGGAAGAAACAGAATACTTTTTAACATGGGGTATATTTCACCAATGGTTTAACTAATAAAAAGAGAGGTTAGAATTAAAAAAAAAGAATTCAAAAAATTGTATTGAAAATATTGCAAGACGGACAAACGAATTGTTTTATGATTAATATTGATAACGTTTATTAAGATTACCGGTATGATTATGGTTATTGTTGTACCTTTGCTCAAAATTAATTATGCCCAGACAACACGCTATTCAGATAGACGTGGATTTTTTTTATGTTTTGAAAGAAAAAATGTACCAATAAAACACATATTCAGATAGTGTCAAAATAGACACTATCTTTGGTTATTTTCATGAGTCTTGTGCTAATATTGTGCTGGCTGAGTGATCAGGCTAAACTGTGACTTGTTGGCTATTCGTACATCACACACTCAGTCACCAGTTGCTGGGGTAAAACCTCATGGCCTGCTCGGTTAAACTCAGACACAACATTTTGTGGTTTGTGGCATAAAAGGCAGCCAGTCTCTTTCCCTTATCTAGATTATTCTATGGTGTCGGGGCATTGTCCGAAGGATGGTTTGTCTAGATTTTGCTACTTTTTCCTTTCTTCCGGCTTTTTTCCCTTCCTTCAGGGGCCGTAGAGTTGGAGAACTTACCACTCAAGAAGGATGCCTTGAAGGAAGTGTTGCCATTTGAAGTGAAAGCTGGTAGGTATTTGGGAGAGAGAGAGAGAGAGAGAGAGAGACAGAGGAGAGAAAGAGAGCGGTGGGGAGGGAGAGAAGAGAGAGAGAAGGGTTGAGGAGAGAAAGAAAGAGGGAGAGAGGGGGGAAGAGAAAGAAAGGGAAGATGAGAAAAGGGAGAGAGAAAGAGGGAAAGATGGAGGGAAGAAAGGAAAGAAAAAAAATGGAAAGAAATGAAAGCAAAAGAGGGAAAGAGAAGAGAAAGAGACGGGGTAGGTAGGTAAGAGAGAATGGGGAGGCGAGAAAGAGGAGAGAAAGAGAGAAAGTGAAAGAAAGCAAAAGAGGAGAGAAGGATATCAAAAAAGAAAGGAGAGAAAGAGAAAGTGAAAGAAAGCAAAAGAGAGGGGAGAGAAAGGTATCGAAAGAAAGAGAGAAAGAGAAAGTGAAAGAAAGCAAAAGAGAGGAAAGATAAAAAGAGAAAGTGAGGAGAGAGAAAGTGAAAGAAAGCAAAAGAGAGAGGAAAGATATCAAAAAAGAAAGGAGAGAAAAAGAAAGTGAAAGAAAGCAAAAGAGAGAGAAGAGAAAGAGAGGGGACGGTGGAGAGTGAGGGGGGAGGAGCCCTCCTGCACAGGGGTCTCCAGCCGTGGGCGCTTTAAGACTTGTGGATTTCAGCTCCCAGAATTCCCTGTGGCTGGCTGGGGAATTCTGGGAGTCGAAGTCCACAAGTCTTAAAAGCGCCCACAGTTGGAGACCCCTGCCCTAACTGGCATATTACCAGCACCACGTTCAAGAATCTTTCCGCTTGGGTGACCGTTTTGCATTCGGCCGTGGCCTGAGGCGCTCTTGACCCAGTTCACGTTTCTCCTTCCACCGTTGTAGGGTTTGTGGGCAAGATCACCTTGCAGATCCCGTTCTACCGTCCCCACATCGACCCCTGGGTGATCTCGGTGTCGAAATTGTACCTCATCGGCTCGCCGGAAAAGGAGGAGGAGTTCGTGGAAGCGCGCGAGAGATTGCTGGAGAAGGAGAACAAGAAGGCACTTCTCCTCGCTCTAGAAGAAAAATGGAAAGTGGGTCCATTTTCTGTTTTTTTTTAAAACAATAATAATCTTGGATGATTACTACCGTTCGGCTTTTATCGGAACCTTCAAATTATTCTATCCTATCCCTATCCCTATCCCTATCCTCTTCTCTTCTCTTCCCTTCCCTTCCCTTCCCTTCCCTTCCCTTCCCTTCCCTTCCCTTCCCTTCCCTTCTCCTCTTCCATTCCATTCTATTCATTTCTATTCTATTCATTTCTCTTTCTATTCTCTATTCTCTTTCCTCTTTCTATTTTTTTTCAATTCTATTCATTTCTCTTTCTATTCTCTGTTCTCTGTTCTCTTTCTATTCTCTTTTCTCTTTCTATTTTTTTCAATTCTAATCTATTCATTTCTATTTCTAGGCTCTATTCTCTTTTCTATTCTATTCATTTCTCTTTCTATTCTCTATTCTCTTTCTCTTTCTATTCTCTTTTTCTATTTTTTTCAATTCTATTCATTTCTCTTTCTAGTCTCTGTTCTCTGTTCTCTTTCTATTCTCTTTTCTCTTTCTATTTTTTTCAATTCTAATCTATTCATTTCTATTTCTAGGCTCTATTCTCTTTTCTATTCTATTCATTTCTCTTTCTATTCTCTATTCTCTTTCTCTTTCTATTCTCTTTTTCTATTTTTTTCAATTCTATTCATTTCTCTTTCTAGTCTCTATTCTCTTTCCTCTTTCTATTTTTTTTCAATTCTATTCATTTCTCTTTCTAGTCTCTATTCTTTCCTCTTTCTATTTTTTTTCAATTCTATTCATTTCTCTTTCTATTCTCTGTTCTCTGTTCTCTTTCTATTCTCTTTTCTCTTTCTATTTTTTTCAATTCTATTCTATTCATTTCTATTTCTAGGCTCTATTCTCTTTTCTATTCTATTCATTTCTCTTTCTATTCTCTATTCTCTTTCTCTTTCTATTCTCTTTTTCTATTTTTTTCAATTCTATTCATTTCTCTTTCTAGTCTCTATTCTCTTTCCTCTTTCTATTTTTTTTCAATTCTATTCATTTCTCTTTCTAGTCTCTATTCTCTTTCCTCTTTCTATTTTTTTTCAATTCTATTCATTTCTCTTTCTAGTCTCTGTTCTCTGTTCTCTTTCTATTCTCTTTTCTCTTTCTATTTTTTTCAATTCAATTCTATTCATTTCTATTTCTAGGCTCTATTCTCTTTTCTATTCTATTTCTATTTGTATTCTATTCTATTCATTTCTATTTCTATATTCTCTCTATTCTCTTTTCTATTTCTCTTTTTTTCTATTCTATTCTGTTTCTATTCTATTCATTTCTGTTCTTTTTATTTCTATTCTATTCTACTTTTTCTCTTTCTATTCTCTTTTCTATTTTTATTCTATTCTATTCTAATATTAAAACAGCTTGAAGGTATGAGGGTGCTTGCTGGGGCACTTCATTGTCTTCTCTGCCAGTTCGAATCCTGCCTTTCCTTTTTTTTTTTTAGAAAGAACGGGAGCAGATCGGAGAGTCTTACTGGTATTCAGTCACCGCCTCCGTCGTCACCAAGATCGTGGAGAACATTGAAGTGAGTCGAACGGGGGAAGAGTTCCATACGGGGTGATCCTCGTCTTGCGACGGTTGTAAATGCAGTCCGAATTTTTGATCCCCTGGTTGTGGGGATGCCGCTGTGGTCATAAGTGTGGAAAACAGTCCCCATTTTTAGAGCTGTTGTAACAGTCACTAAAGGAAGCAGAACGTTTAAATTTGGTCCTTGAAGCATCCACCTTGTAAACTCTCAAGTTTCCTTTCTCTTCTATGTATTCAAAACGGGCAGTGATTAATATATGTGTATATATGTATGGGTGTAGGTATATATATGGGTGTGTATATGTATATATATGTGTGTGTGTGTGCATGCACGCACATGTGTGTTATCTTTGTGTATGGGTAGATATATACTTCCTTTCTTTTAAGCAAGCAACAAATTTCATTTTTAACGTGGACCAGTGTGATCACATTTAAAAAAAATGACTCAGGACTGTTTTTCACGCTTATAATTATTTTGATCAAGTGATCAAAATTCAGGCGCTTGGTGGCGCTCGGTTCATGCTTAACGACCGTCACAAAAGGGGTCATGCGATCCCCGTTGTGCGACCGCCCGACAAGCAATGTCAAGGGAAAGCAAGATTCACTTATACTCACTTCCTATTTATTTATTTATTTATTTATTTATTTATTTATTTATTTATTTATTTTAATTTGATTTATATGCCGCCCTTCTCCGGAGACTCAGGGCGGCTTACAATGCGTTAAGCAACAGCCTTCATACTTTTTGTATATTTATACAAAGTCAGCTTATTGCCCCCACAAACTGGGTCCTCACTTGACCTACCTTAGAAAGGATGGAAGGCTGAGTCAACCTCAAGCCTGGGGAGATTCGAACTTACAGTCATTGCAGACAGCTGGAGTTAAATTACAATGCATTTGTCCGCTGAGCTATTTATTTTATTTTATTGTGCTTTTATACCGCCCTTCTCCCGAAGGACTCAGGGCAGTGTCCAGCCATAATTTTGGGCTCCGTGGTGGTCGTACGTCGAGGACTAACTGTGATAGCGAGCAAGAGCATCTTCCTCCCGCCGCTCTGTCTGTCGATGAGGTTTGCACCAAAGTTTTAGAAAGCAAAAATTAAACGAGACCCCCCTCCCCCCCACCTCCCCTTGTTTTTTTCTCAGCTAAACATTCAAGACGTACACTTGCGATTTGAGGATGGGGTCTCCAATCCATCCCAACCCTTTGCCTTTGGCATCTGCATCAAAAACGTATCCATGCAAAATGCCACGGGTGAGCCGGTGAGTAAGCATCGTCCCCGGTTAAGCCCACCAAACGGGGGCACACAATTGTGATAAGGGCAATCTTACCCTTTCTTTCCACCCCATATACATCCTGGTGGGTCTAGCCTCAGCATCCACCAGGGGTTGCCCTTAGTAATTCAGGCTGTAACGATTTTAGGGGTTGGGGGGCAGCTCATACAGCACCTTCAGAGCCTGCTCTGATACTCCTATAAAACATGATTTGAACACGAAGTAACAGTAAAAAGGTAAAGGTTCCCCTTGCACATATGTGCTAGTCGTTCCCGACTCTAGGGGGCGGTGCTCACCTCCGTTTCAAAGCCGAAGAGCCAGTGCTGTCCAAAGACATCTCTGTGGTCATGTGGCCGGCATGACTCAATACCAAAAGCACACGGAACGCTGTTCCCTTCCCACCAAAGGGGGTCCCTATTTTTCTACTTGCATTTTTTTTTTACGGGCTTTCGAACTGCTAGGTTGGCAGAAGCCGGGAAAAGTCACGGGAGCTCACCCCTGTTATGCGGCACTCGGGATTCGAACCGCCGAACTGCCGACCTTTCGATCAACAAGCTCAGCGTCTTAGGCACTGAGTCACCGCGTCCCAAATAGTAGCAGTAGTGGTTAGCAATAGCCCTTAGACTTATATACCGCTTCAGAATGCTTTTACAGCCCTCTCTAAGTGGTTTAGAGAGTCAGTATATTGCCCTCCAACAATCTGGGTCCTCATTTTACCGACCTTGGAAGGCTGAGTCAAATCTGAGACAGTTCTAACCACAGCACTACCACGAGAAGAGAAAAGGAGAAAAGAAGAGAATACAGAGAAGAGAAGAGAGAAGAGAAGAGAAGAGAAGAGAAGAGAAGAGAAGAGAAGAGAAGAGAAGAAGAGAATAATGAGAATAGAGAAATAAGAATAGAAATAGGGTAGGGTAGGGTAGAGTAGAATAGAATAGCATAGCATAGCATAGCATAGCATAGCATAGCATAGCATAGCATAGCATAGCATAGCATAGCATAGCATAGCCTAATAAAATACATAATAATAGGATAGGATAGGATAATCACTGAACAATCGGCTTAGTAACTTATCAACTGCAGAGTAGAGTAGAGTAGAGTAGAGTAGAGTAGAGTAGAGTAGAGTAGAGTAGAGTGGAAAATAGAATAGAATAGAATAGAATAGAATAGAATAGAATAGAATAGAATAGAATAGAATAGAATAGAATAGAATAGAATAGAATAGAATAGAATAATATTGGAATGAAGAATAGAATAGAATAGAATAGAATAGAATAGAATAGAATAGAATAGAATAGAATAGAATAGAATAGAATAGAATAGAATAGAATAGAATAGAATAGAATAGAATAGAATAGAATAGAATAATTAGAAATAGAAATAGAAATAGCCCTTAGACTTATATACCACTTTACAGCCTCTAAGTGGTTTACCGAGTCGGCTCTTGCCCCCAACAATCTGGGTCCTCGTTTTTATCGATCTCAGAAGGACGGAAGGCCGAGTCAACCTTGGAGCCCGTCAGGACCGAACTCCTGGCCGTCGGTAAAAATCAGCCTGCCATCCTGCATTCTCCCCACTGCGCCAACCCCCATTTATTCCTTCAGTAGTAACAGAAAGATTCTCCAGATAGCACCGTGACTCCACATCGGCAGTTGCAGACAGAGCCCGCCCGCCAGGAGGTGCGCGATTTCCCAGGAGGGTCGTTGTTTTCCTGCGAGGCTGGAAGTACGGAAAGAACAACGGTTCTAAGCCTGGGGCTAAAGTGTAATTTTTTTTTATTTTTCTTACCTGAAGGTGGAAGAGCTCATGAAGAAAAAGCAGCTGGACATTTCCGACTTCAGCATCTACTGGGACAGTCATTGCACCCTGTGGGGAGACATGCTCCCTGGGGAGCTACAGGTATTTTTTTCTTCTTTCTTGAATTTATGCCACTGCCGCACACCTTCGTGGACACAAAAAGCTGGCTCAAAACACCTGAAGAACAGTTGCAGGAACTGGGCCTGGCTGGACTAGTGAAGAGGAGAGACAGGATAGCAGTCTTCCGATATTTGAAGGGCTGCTACAGAGAGGAAGGGGTCAAGCTATTTTCAAAGCCCCCGAAGGACAGACAAGGGATAATGGATCGAAACAGATCAAAGAGAGATTCCACCTAGAAATAAGGAGGGATTTTCTGACAGTGAGAGCAATCAACCCATGGAAGACAAGTTGCCTTCCAAAGTTTTGTTTTTTTTTTTAATTTGATTTATATGCCGCCCTTCTCCAGAGACTCAGGGCGGCTTCCAATGCGTTAAGCAATAGCCTTCATACTTTTGTATATTTATACAAAGTCAGCTTATTGCCCCCTACAAACTGGGTCCTCAATTTACCCACCTTAGAAAGGATGGAAGGCTGAGTCAACCTTGAGCCTGGGGAGATTCAAACTTATAGTAATTGCAGACAGCTGGATGTTAATTGCTGCCTTTAGTAGGAGGCATTAGCCCCCTACGCTACACAGACTCCTTTTTTGTGGGAGCTTCATCCCTGGAGGCTTTCAAGAAGAGACTGGACTGCCCTCTTGTCAGAAATGGCGTAGGGGTCTCCTGCTTAGTTTATTTAATTTAGTTTATTTCAGATTTATATACCGCCCTATCTCCCAAGAGGGACTCAGGGCGGTGAACAGCCAACAAATTCAAACACATAGAATACAAAAGTTCTAAGGAACTAAAATAAATAAATCAAATCCTTGGCTTCTCAATTTTAAAAAAAATTTAAAATTCCGAACCCCTCAAAATCCATAAAATTCCAATTTAAAAACCCGAATCCATATAATTTAAAAACCCTGTTAAAAAAAACCCTTTGGGCTAAGCCGGCTCGTTGGAATAGGTAGGTCTTTAAGGCCTTACGGAAGGTGCGAAGGTCCGGGATCAAACGTATACTAGGAGGCCAGCTCATTCCATAGTGGGAGGTTGGACTAGATGACCTCCAAGGTCCCTCCCAGCTCTGTTAATCTGTAAATATCAGCAAGATTTTTTTTTAAAAAAACAAACAAAACCCCGAATTAACGTGATTCTGATTTCCAGGAAGCAATGGATAACAGCATGGAACGCCGGGACCACAATTACATCGTAGAGCCCGTCTGCACGTCCGCCCTCCTCAAGAGAAATTGTTCCAAGGAGCCTCTCCGGTCGCGGAACAGGCCACGCCTGGAGTTCGACATCCAGCTGGAAACGATCCCCTTGAAGCTTTCTCAGGTGGAGAAAAAATAAAAATAAAAACTCCTCTCGGAAATTGGTTTGAGTTCTGCAAAAGGGAAGCCTCCCCCCCCCCCTTTTAAATTCTAGGAGGCTTCTCCCATCGACTGCCCTAACCATTATACGTTATTTTATTCACTCAGATGCAGTACCGACAAATTATGGACTTTCTGAAAGAGCTGGATAGAAAAGAACGACAGCTCAAATTCAGGAAATGGAGACCGAAAGTCACAGTAACCGGAAAGTATGAGTTATTTTTTTTTTCTTTTTCTTCGTTTATGAAATAACCCTGGTTAAATTTATCCCCCTCCACAAGTTTAGAGGACACTTTCTAAAATAGAGAAAAGCCCATGTTAATCAAAAGCCTGGAGGAAAATTTCCCAACAATTTAATTCGATTTAACAGCTCGCCTAAGACTTAACGCCTTCGGCTGAAATCCATTTAGAAAAAGCGGCTACCAAACTCCTGAATAATAATAATAATAATAATAATAATAATAATAATAATAATAATAATAATAATAATAATGAGCGACTATGGAAAAAGAAATCATGTGTTGTTCCGATTGTAATTGGAGCCCTTGGAGCAATATCCAAAGGGCTACCCCCCTATTTAGAAATTCTAAATTTACTGGACTTGAACATTTTGACTCTGCAAAAAACCACCTTACTCAGAACAGCTTACATCCTCCGACGATACCTGAACAGTTCCTAGGTCCTTGGTTAGGACTCGAGCTGCTGAGCTATTAACCAGCCTCAAAGGCTGTGAATCTCACTACAGATTAAATTAATAATAATAATAATAATTTGACTCTACAAAAGACCGTCTTACTCGGAACAGCTTACATCCTCTGATGATACCTTGACAGTTCCTAGGTCCTTGGTTAGGACTCGAGCTGCTGAGCTATTAACCAGCCTCAAAGGCTGTGAATCTCACTACAGATTAAATTAATAATAATAATAATAATAATAATAATAATAATAATAATAATAATAATAATAATACATCCTCCGACGATACCTGAACAGTTCCTAGGTCCTTGGTTAGGACTCGAGCTGCTGAGCTATTAACCAGCCTCAAAGGCTGTGAATCTCACTACAGATTAAATTAATAATAATAATAATAATAATAATAATAATAATAATAATAATAATAATAATAATACATCCTCCGACGATACCTGAACAGTTCCTAGGTCCTTGGTTAGGACTCGAGCTGCTGAGCTATTAACCAGCCTCAAAGACTGTGAATCTCACTACAGATTAACCAATAATAATGATAATAATAATAATATTTTTGTTCCTAAAGGGGCTGAGGAGGGATCAAAATAAATGCCTATTTACACATAATTAGGTTTGCTTTGGATACAGTAGGGAGGGTGACAGTTGGAAACACTGTCTGGGACATAACTCGAGGCAGAGGACAATGAATCTCATTCAGAAATCAAAACAGTTTTTTGGGGTTTGCGTAATTGGACCGTAACCAGCATTTCGCCTAAAAGAAACCCACAATCCCCCAAGCCGTCGCAGCTGTCAATTATTTTTATTATCGTATTTTTCGGGGTATAAGGCGCAGCAGAGTCTAAGACGCACCTACCTTTTTTTGGTGAGGGAAAGAAGAAAAAAGAAATCTCCCTCTGTCTCGGAGCAATTTCGCCTCCTCGCAGCAAACAGCAAACAGCCTGCTTTTACTTTCAGTTTCGTTTTCAGCAAAGCTTGATTAGCACAAGGGGAAGAAAAAAAAAATATCTGCTCCCAGCAATTTACCTCTTTGCAGCAAGCAGCACAGCCTTGCGCCAAACAGCTGAGAGCAAATCGGCGGAGAGAGTCGGGAGGCCGATCCAATCGACTTGTGCTAATTAGGCTGTGCTGAAGCTGAAAGGAGCTGTTTTCTTCTTGCTGCTTGCTTGCTTGCAAGGAAGTAAAGTGCTGGGAGGCAGAGGCCAAAGGGTGGGGGCCAGTGGATGGGCGGGGCCTCCCAGACGTCATCACTCTGCGCATGCCCAGAAGTGCCACGCGCTCCCGATAGCAAACTGGTAGCGCTGGGATTTAAAACCAACTACTGGTCCGCAGACCACCGGTTTGAGCTTTGGGCTTAACCCCAAAGTTGTTTCGTTCGTCTCGTTCCAGCTGTCGAGAGTGGTGGCTTTTTGCTCTAAACTCCCACCTGGCCGAGATCAGAGAGCAGAAGGAGCGTTCTTCCTGGGAATTCGCGTCGCGTCGCGCCCGCGATGCGGTCCTTTACACGGAGCTCTACTACAAGAAGTTGAAGGAGTTGCCGCTTACGGAGGAGGAGCAGGTACTCGGAGTCTGTGACATCTCGAGGGGGCCGTGCGCCGAGCTGCCGTGCGTGGCTGTACATCAAACGGACACAAACGTGGTCGTACTTCTAGCTGGACGCCTGCGGTGGTAATCTGGAAGTGCCATCTCTGATGACGGATTGTCCTTGACTTACGACTGTCCGTTTAATGGCCATTCAGAATGAATGATTGCAGTCTCCCCGTGGTCACATGACCAAAATTCAGGTTCTTGGTAACTGGCTCGTATTTACGACGGGTCACAATGTCCCGGAATCATGTGATTTCCTTTCGCGACCTTCTGATTAGTCAGCGGGGAGACCAGATTCACTTAACAACCTCCTTACTAACGTAACAGCCGCGGTGATTCACTTAACAACCTCTTTACTAACGTAACAGCCGCGGTGATTCACTTAACGACCTCTTTACTAACGTAAAAGTTTCTGGGCTCAGTTGTGGTTGTATGTTGAGGACCGCCTGTGTTTCCTTAGCAGTTTCTCAGGATTTCCTTTCCTGCCTGCAGGAGGAAGTGGAACGCATTGAAGACGAGCAGACGTTCGAGGAGCTGAAA
The DNA here is from genome assembly GCA_038048745.1 of Coluber constrictor foxii. Lineage (NCBI taxonomy): Eukaryota > Metazoa > Chordata > Lepidosauria > Squamata > Colubridae > Coluber > Coluber constrictor. The sequence goes on from CM075974.1 coordinate 15,381,600, forward strand.
ATCCTACGGGAAATAGTTTACAACCAGTTCCAGGACCTGGCTGAGGTGAGTCCAAGGTGTTTCCTAGAGGTCGACCACTAGTGAGAGAAGCGCGGTGGCTCAGTGGCTCAACGACTCTGGAGATGGTCTTGGCTCCCACGGTTCGAGTCCCAGCACAGTGTGGCGGAGTGAGCTCCCGTCACCTGCCTCAGCTTCAGCCCACCGAAGCAACTCGAAAGCATGTTCTGGGCGAGTAGATAAATAGGTACCACTTATTCAATGGGAAAACGAGCTAGCATTTCGTGCGGACGGTCAGATTCCCTACTTCCCGGTTGCGATGCCTGTTTGCAAGACAGCTTCGGTGGAGGGAGAGGGTCTCATGTGACACTGCAGGACGTGTTCGTCTTTTAACACCGACGGAAGGGACCTTAGAGGTCGTCTAGTCCAGCCCCCTGCTTAGGCAGGAAAGCCAAACGACTTCCATTTCAATGGCCATTGGACATATGGCAGTCCAGTCTCTTCTTAGTAATGGATGGATGCCACAACTTCTGGTGGCCAGCTGTTCCACTGGTGAATTGTCCTTCACTATTAGGAAGCTTCTCCTTAATTCCAGGTTGCTTCTCTCCTTGATGAGTTTCCATCCGTTGCTTCTTCTCCTGCCTTCTTTGGTGCTTTGGAGAATCGCTTGACTCCCTCTTCTTTGGGGCAGCCCCTGAGATATTGGAAGACTGCTCTCCTGTCTCCCCTGGTCCTTCTTTTCATCAAACTAGACATACCCACTTCCTGCAACCGTTCTTCCTATGTTTTAGCCCCCAGTCCCCTAATCCTCTTTGTTGCTCAAATAAATATATATCTATTTGAGCTGGAATGCATTTGCTCAGCAACATTTTTATTATTTATTTATTGGTTCGATTTATATGCGGCCCTTCTCCGGAGACTCAGGGCGGCTTACAATGCGTTAAGCAATAGCCTTCATATTTTTGTATATACCTGCTTAGTAGGGCTTTCGGCCCCCCATAAGAGGTGTTCTTTTTTATACAAAGTCAGCTTATTGCCCCCACAATCCAGGTCCTCATTTTACCTACCTCGGAAGGATGGAAGGCTGAGTCAACCTTGAGCCTGGGTGAGATTCGAACTCGCAGTAATTGCAGGCAGCTGGTGCTACTTAACAGCACTTTAATCTGCTGCGCCACCAAGGCTCTGGCATAACCCATGTTAGTTGCATTCTTTTCTTCTTCTTTTTTTTAAAACTCGGCTCACGGTGTATTTATTCTCCTACAGAGCATTAAGAAGCCCTTGTCGGATTCTCTGGATTCTCCATCGGAGACAGAAGCGGAAGGCGGCCGGAACAGCAGCAGCGGGATGCTGCGATACCTTCAGTCCTGGTTCCCGGGATGGGGAGGTTGGCACAGCCAGTCCCAAGAAGCGCTGGAAACCAAGACCATCGAAGGGCTCCTATCAGACACAGCGGACGAGTGGCGGCCGGAGGAGGTTACGGGTACGGGGAGGGGAGGCAGTATGAGTTGAAAAATCGTGTTTCCCTGGATACAGAGAACTTCCTTGGTGGGGTGCTTCTATTGATAATTAGTAGCTTCATAAATCAAATTAGGTTTATTTTTTTAATATATTTTTTATTTTAATTTGATTTATATGCCGCCCTTCTCCAGAGACTCAGGGTGGCGTACAATGCGTTAAGCAACAGCCTTCATACTTTTGTATGTTTTATACAAAGTCAGCTTATTGCCCCCACAAACTGGGTCCTCAATTGACCTACCTTAGAACGGATGGAAGGCTGAGTCAATCTTGAGCCTGGTGAGATTCGAACTTACAGTCATTGCAGGCAGCTGAATGTTCTTTTTTCTTTCTTTCTTTCTTTCCTTCTTTCTTTCTTTCCTGCCTTCCTTCCTTCCTTCCTTCCTTCCTCTTCCTTTCTTTGTTTCTTTCTTCCCTCCCTTCCTTCCTTAGATTTCTTTCTTTCTTTCTTTCTTTCTTTCTTTCTTTCTTTCTTTCTTTCTTTCTTTCTTTCTTTTAAAAATTTGATTTATATGCCGCCCTTCTCCGGAGACTCAGGGCAGCTTACAATGCGTTAAGCAACAGCCTTCATACTTTTGTATATATATATACAAGGTCAGCTTATTGCCCCCACAAACTGGGTCCTCAATTGACCTCCCTTAGAAAGGATGGAAGGCTGAGTCAACCTTGAGCCTGGGGAGATTCGAACTTCCAGTCATTGCAGGCAGCTGGAGTTAATCACAATGTTTTTAGTCTGCTGAGCTATCCATTGTCTTATTTACCGTACTTTTCGGAGTATAAGACAAAACTTTTTTCTCTCCTAAAAGAGGGTGGAAATGTTGATGCATCTTATACACCGAATAAAGCCATTCCTGAAGCCCAGCTCCACACATCCTGTTTTTGCTAAAAACGAGCCCGTTTTTCACAAAAACAGGGCGCGCAGAGGCTTTGGGAAGCCCTCAGAGTGCTCCTGGGAGCTGGGGAGGACAAAAACATTTTTTTTCTTGCTTACCTCTTTGAAATCTCGGTGTGTCTTATACATCGCTGCGTCTTACAGTCCGAAAAATATGGTCGTTTTTTAAAAAAAAAAATCCCTTGCACTTTTCTTCCCCCAAAACCAGGAGCTGATGACTTTTTCGACCCAGCTACCGATGTCTCCAGTATCAATACCTTCACAAAAAGGGACCACGTCCTGGTCAAACTCAACCTGTGGTTGCAAGGTGGCTCCGTCACGCTGTTGCACGCAGAGAAGAGAAGTGGGCAGGCCAGCGAGAGGGCCTTCATGCAGCTGCAGTTTTCGGGTACTCGGTCCCCTTTGGCTCTCGCGGGATGGATGCTGCTCACGTATGATGCCAGCCATACAGTATGATGGATGGGTTTGATAAAGATAGATAGATGGATGGATGGATGGATGGATGGATGGATGGATGGATGGATGGATGGATGGATGGATGGATGGATGGTTGGTTGGAGGGGAGAGAAGGTAGATAGATAGATAGATAGATAGATAGATAGATAGATAGATAGATAGATAGATAGATGGATGGATGGATGGATGGATGGATGGATGGATGGATGGATGGATGGATGGATGGATGGGAGAGAAGATAGATAGATAGATAGATAGATAGATAGATAGATAGATAGATAGATAGATAGATAGATAGATAGATAGATAGATAGATAGATAGATAGATAGATACAGTATGATGGATGGGTTTGATAATGATAGATAGATAGATAGATAGATAGATAGATAGATAGATAGATAGATAGATAGATAGATAGATAGATAGATGATAGATGGATGGATGGATGGATGGATGGATGGATGGGTGGATGGATGGGTGGTTGGGGAGAGAAGATAGATAGATAGATAGATAGATAGATAGATAGATAGATAGATAGATAGATAGATAGATAGATAGATAGATAGATGATAGATAGATAGATAGATAGATAGATAGATAGATAGATAGATAGATAGATAGATAGATGATGGATGGAGACAGAGACAGACAGATAGATATGTGTAGATGGCTAGATGAATGATAGGATTAGATAGGGAGATAGGGAGATATATATGCATAAATAGATACATAGAGGATAGATACATACATACATAGATACATAAAGGATAGAGAGAGAGAGAAAGAGAGATTGGTAGATAGATGATAGGATTAGATAGATACATAGAGGAGAGATAGATAGATGAGAGAGAAGTAAATAGATGGGTAGATGGATGATAGGATGAGAGAGAGAAAGATGAGATAGATATAAATAGACAGATACATAGAGACAGACCGACAGAAAGATAGATGAGACAAACAGACAAATAGATGAGACAGAGACAGACACACCTACAGATGAGATAGTGAGGTGAGAGAGAGAGATAGAAATAGATACATAGACACAGACAGATAGATGAGAGAGAGAGGCAGACAGACAGAGAGATGATACAGACAGATCGATGGATGGATGGATGGAGAGAGAGAGAGGGCGGGATGGATGATAGATAATAGATATAGGAAGCAATGTTGTAACCACAGAGTAAGGGGCTAATTTACATTTTACTTAGAACCGCTGCAGAGGAAATGTCTTTTCTTTACATTCTGATTTTCCCATCCCTTTTGCTTTCCTCACCTTTCCCTTGTCTGCTCTGCCATTGGGACCGAAGACTCAAAAATACCATAAGGAGAAAGAACTTGCCTGGAACTTAATTCCGAATCCACGAAGGCTTATTCTAAATTGTTGGTTTCTTCTCCGTTCCCCTTTCCCCTCTTCCTCCACTAATGCGCTACGTCGTCGTTTGCAGTACTGAGTAAGCATCCTAAACCCCGATTCGGCTGGTCCTGTCTTTGTGTTTTTTCAGGCGTGACCATCTTAGCAGAAACGCTCCCTCGCAGGAATTCTTCCCTTCTGAAAGTTCAGCTTGGAAGCCTCTTCCTCCGAGATTTAGCGACTGAAGGAACCATATTCCCCGTCCTCGTCTTCCCGAATCCGGTACGTCGAACTCGGCGCCCGCAGGAAGCTTTCACCGTTCCAAAATTTAAAACTTTTTAAAAGGGAAAAGGAACCAAATCCGTTTTCTGCTAACGTTCACATAGAGCCGCGTATTTATGTCCCTTAAACATTGAGTTTTGCCCCCGTTTTACGACTTTTCTTGCGGTGGTTGTTAAACGAGTCACACGGTTGTTAAGGGAATCTGGTTTTCCCATGGATTTCGCCAAATGGGACCACATGACTTTGGGACGCTGCGACCATCATAAATAACGAGTAAGCGCCTGAAATTTTGATCACGTGGATGCGGCAGTGGTCGTAAGTTTGAAAAATGGTTACTAAATGAACTTGTAAGTCGAGGGATACCTGCGTTTGCTTGATTATTATTATTTTTTTTTGCCTGTCTCCCAAATCTGCTTTTCCAAATTGCCTCTTTTCAGATGTTGGGGGATTATAGCTAATCCTTGATTTACAAAACCCCACTTCCTTCTAGCTCTGATGACGTTATGTAGTTGGGTCATGAAACGTCTACCAGAAATGAACCAGGCTCAGAGGACCCCACAATGATCATCTTCTCCATCCCCCTTTCTTCCCTTCCTTCCTTCCTCCTCCACTCCCTCCTCCTCCCTTCCTTCCTTCTTTTCCTCCTCCTCCTCCTCCTCTCCTTCCTTCTCCTCTCCGTCTTTCTCCTTTCCTTCTTTCTTTCCTTCCTTTCCTCCTCCTCCTCTTCTCCATCCTCTCCTTCCTTCCTTCCTTCCTTCCCTTCCTCCTCCTCCTCTTCCTCCTCCTGCCACTGATAATGTTATGTAGTTGGGTAATGAAACATCTGCCCCCAAAAAGACCCCAAGCTCAAGAGAACACCGAGGATCTCCACAGTCCAACCCTGAGTTGTGAATATTCTCCTTTATTGATAAATATTGTTTTCCTCTCTTTCTTTCTTTTTTCTTCCCAGCTAAAAGAAGTCGGCTGTGCCTCTTCCGTTAGCCTCCAGACCTCGTCTTCTGACATCAGCAACCAGAGCAGTGGTAATATTTTCATTTTTGGCCACCCTTTGCCATCCGCGGCTTAAAACAATCCAGGCACGGAAGAGAAGTTGCGTTTTAGCCTTAACAAGTACGGAAACATGCGTAGTTTGCAGGTTCTCGCCTCGTTTTCAACCTCTTTGAATCGATCGATTTCCCCTCTTCTTCGCTCATGGGATCTTAGAAAAAGCAAGCCAAGCAGAAATCCCACATTCCAGAAGTTGACCTGGATATGCAGGTCGATATTTAATTTTTTAGAGCAGCTAAAATTTATTCAGCAGTCACCAGATCCCCTCAGCGGCATTTAAACCGGACGTCACTTATCCGATGATGCTGAAGGCTGTAGATTCCTGTTGCCCCATTTCTTTTGAGTGAATTATGTGTTTATTTTATTTTATCATTTTATTTATTTATTTATTGTGTTGTTGTTTTATTACTGAGTCCGCAAGGAGAAGGGCGGTATATAAATCTAATAAATAAATAAATTACTTTACTTTTTTTATTTTTTTATTTTTTTAAATTTGTTTTGTTTTATTTTTTTATATTTTAATTTAATTTAATTTATTATTTTATTTTATTCTATTCTTTTATTTTACCATTTCATTATTTCACTTCATTTCATTTATTTATTATTTTATTATTTTATTTTATCATTTCATTTCATTATTTCATTTTATTTATTTATTTTTACTTTACTTTTTTATTTTATTTATTTTTTAATTTGTTTTGTTTTGTTTTTTATTTAATTTATTTTATTACTTATTTTATTTTTTTATTTTATTTTATTATTCTGAATCGGTGAGTTCTGCTTTTTGCTTACCGTTTCCTTCTCTCTTTGCAGAAGACTCTGTTCCAGTTTTTGAAATGCTGTATGAGAAAAACCCGGCTCACAGCAATTTTGAGAGGCGGCTAGAAGTCAGCACCCAGCCCCTTAATATTATTTACAACCCCCAAGCCATTAAGAAAGTAGCTGACTTTTTCTACAAAGGAAGAGTCCATTCCTCAGGTGAACCTTTCGATTCTATTTCTTTTCCCAACTCTCTTTTCTCTCTCTCTTTTTTTTCCCTTACATTTTGTTTACAAATGTACATAAAATTACATTTTATAACCTTTTGGGAAAAGTGTGTTTTTGAAGTTTGCTGGCTAATAACACCACTTTTTTTGGGGAGTTTCAAGATAATTTTATTCCACTGCTGGAACGGCGTGGGAATAGCCTTAACCAAATTGAAAATCTATGGAGCTGACTAAAGAAACTTGTTAAGTCAGAAGCAACCCAGCAATCAAACCCAGTTAATAGAAGCCATCATGCAATCTTGGTTTCCCATTATTATGACAGCTGCAGAACTCAAAGGCTTGGTTCCCTCCATGGGAAGACATTGTAAGGCCGTCATTCATGCTAAAAGTTACCCAACTATGGATTAATTGACAATTAATGGTGACAGCTTTTGTACATCTCATTTTTTCTAGCGTGATCATTTTTGTATCTCTATTTTTTCTACGTATTTACTTTTCTTCTTTACAATGTAACTGCTATTCTAATAGCAAATCCTTCATAAAAGTCATGGCATGACATTCTTGATTAAATTATCTTTCCATGGATATATAATTTCATGGTACTACTCCAAAAAAAAAAAAAAAGTGGTGTTATTAGCTAGTTTTAAAAAATACACTTTTCCCAAAATTTTGGGAAAATTTTGGCCGCTGTTGTAGGTTATTTTCCACCCAGAGAACGAAGGTTGTTTTTGAAAGGTAAATGGGTCATTCTACTGTTAAACCATAGATTACGTGGGTACAAAGAAGCATTTGTCAAATTTGTCAAAATGATTCCGGCACAAATTCAAGGAGGCTCAAAGTTTGTCACGATGGCCAGATTCAGGTTTTTCAAGCTGAGCCGTGAACTTTATGCTTTCGTTTCCGCGCTTCCACGCTTTAATTTTGACGTGGTATGCTGTGCAAAACTAGTCGTTGTGATTCAGAAGCCACGCTTTGCAGTCTGATGTGTGAACAAACCTTGTTCGAATGTGGTTTAGCATGATTCTAAAAGACAGGGAGGGCATATAGGCAAAAAAGAAAGATTTTTTTACTTAAGCTTCCAAAAAAAACCCCAAAACCCTACGGTTGAAATTTTCCTAAGAACGAAACAGCCAAGCAAGTATGCTTCCATGATTTGCTGTGGAAATTTTAAGGGGGGTGTTCTTCGTTCTCCTTGATCAGTTTCCATCCGTTGCTTCTTGGACCAACATCGATGTCTTTTTTTGGGGGGGGGTGATCCTTAATTTAGGTTTCGGATGTCAGTCAGAGCTGGAGCTGAGAGTGGCCGAAGCTGCCCGAAGACAATACAACAGGCTTAAGATGCAGACCAAAGCTGAAATCCGCCAGACCATTGACCGACTGCTTGTTGGAGATTTTATTGTGAGTGGGCTTTGTTTGTTTGTGTGTGTGTGTGTGTGTGTGTGTGTGAGAGAGAGAGAGAGAGAGAGAGAGTGTTTTGTGTAAGTATGTGAGAGAGAGAGACAGAGAATTTTGAGTGTGTGTATGTGAGAGAGAGAGTTTTGTGTGTGAGAGAGAGTTTGTGTGTGTGAGAGAGAGTTTGTATGTGTGTGTGTGTGTGAGAGAGAGTGTGTGTTTGTTATAACATGGTCATGTTCTCCTTAACCCCACACAAAGTCTCACTTTGGGTTGAAAAGCAGATTAAGCCTGCAGCCTAAACGAGGGACAACTTTTAAGCTGTGCAGACTTCAACTCCCAGAATTCCTCCATGCTGGCTGGGGAATTCTGAGAGTTGAAGTCCACCCATCTTAAAATTGCCATGGTTGAGAAATAGCTTTTGGTTCAAATATTAAAGGATATTTTTGGGAATGGGGGGAGGAATTACATGCTGGATTTGATCATCACATTATTCCAACCTGTAGTGTAATTCAGATTTGGGATTTAGCAAATTGTGGGGAAATCAAAGGTTTTCATTGATAAACCATGATTTTAGGCTTACCATGTTTCAGTAAACTATGGATTGTTCAAGGGTTCTTCTACATCTAATGAAAGACAACTCGGTATAGCTGCTGTGTGATTAAAATCAACAATCCTGATTAAAATTGGTGCCTTTGAATTTGTTATCTAGGAAATAGACACCATTGCCTTTTCTAGATTTACTTTTATGGTTATGATTCTAGGTTTTGTGCTTTTAAATTTTAGGTTTATACTCAAGACAATCATTTTGACTGTTTGAAAGAATCAAATTTCACTTTTTTTCGGGTTTTTTTTTTAGGAGGAGAGCAAGCGTTGGTCCATCTGCTTGGATATCTCAGCCCCTCAGGTGATCTTCCCGGACGACTTCAAATTCTCAGACCCTGTTTTAGTCGTCATTGACTTGGGCAGAATGCTGCTCACTAATTCCCAAGGTGGGAGCTCTTAATTTACCTCTGATTTTCTCTAGGAAGAGTTTGCTATCAGGGACTCTGTGTGGAACGGGACAACACGCCATGGCCAACTTGGCCACAGGGCAACCCGCCACAAGACAACTCACTGCGGGACAATTCAACAACTCAGTTTAATTATTTAGAATAAGGATTATATTATTTTAATTGTTGTCATTTACATTTCATTCTGTCTCTCTCTCTCTCTGTGGCATCCTTTCCTTAAGTGATTCTATTCCATCAGTTCTTCGATATTAGTGTAACTCTTATCCTGCAGTGAGTTGGCTCACTGCAGTGAGTGATGAATTGGCCATGGCGAGTTGACCATGGCAAGTTGTCCATAGTCAATTGACCATGGAGACTTGGCCATGGGGAGTTGACCGTGGCAAATTGACCTTGGAGACTTGGCCATGGAGACTTAGCCATAGTCAATTAGTCATAGAAATTTGGCCATAGTCAGTTGGCCAATGTGAGTTGACCGTGGCGAATTGACCATGGAGACTTGGCCATGGCAAGTTGCCCATGATGAGTTGCCCATGGAGACTTGGCTATAGTCAATTGGCCATGGAGAGTTGACCGTTGCGAATTGACCATGGAGACTTGGCCATGGAGACTTAGCCATAATCAGTTGACCATGGAAGCTTGGCCATAGTCAGTTGGCCATGGCAAGTTATCCGTGGCAAGTTGTCATAGTCCAATATCTGTGTGTGTGTTTATCAACGATCATGTGGCTGATTTCTTTCCCTCATTTTCTAGAGGAACACAGAAAGAAGAGTCCGGATGGCCCATCCCTAGAGCTGAGCGATTTCAGCGATGACGAATACAAGACCCCTCTTGCCACCCCTCCCAACAGCCCACCTCCTGAACTCAACCCTGCCAGAGAGGACAAAAGCAGCGAAGAGTTTCCGGGTGTAGAAATCAGCGAAGCGCAACTCCAAGCCCACTTGATGAGCAAAAAAATGTATGAGACCTACACTTTGTCCTTCATGGATCTTCAGATCATGGTGGGACGGGTGAAAGACAATTGGAAATACGCCCAAGACATCGACGTGGGCCCAACTCACGTGGTGGAGAAATTTAATGTCCATTTGCAACTCGAACGCCGGCTGATCTACACTTCTGACCCCAAATACCCCGGAGCTGTCCTGTCGGGGAACTTGCCCGATTTGAAAATACACATCAACGAAGACAAAATCGTGGCCTTGAATAATTGTTTCAGCAGGCTAAGCACCCCTGACCCGGAAATCTCACAGGTCGGGAAAGGAGTTCCTTTACTGAGCTTGGAACAACGCGGGAGCCTGCACAATTCCGTGGTGAACTTAACCCAGAGTGTCATCCTGGTAGAACAACACACCAAAGAAGTGCTGGTAGAATCTCAGCTGCTCCTGGCAGAGTTCCGGGTGAACTGCATGCAGCTGGCCGTGGAGAGCAACGGCCGCTACATCTCGGTGCTGAAAGTTTTCGGCACCAACGCTCACTTCGTGAAGAGGCCTTACGACGTCGAGGTCTCCCTCACAGTTCACGGCTTGCTCTTGGTCGACACGATGCAGACCTACGGCTCCGATTTTGACCTCTTGATGGCGTCACACAAGAACCTCAGCTTCGACCCCCCGACGGGAAGCCTACGAGACAGCAAAGCCCAGTCCCCCGTTAACGGCCTCAGCGAGACCCTGCTCGTCGGGGACGCCTCTCTCGCCGAGAAATGCACCCTGGCCTCCAAGAGACTCTCCGGCACGTCTTCGAAACGAGACGAATCCTTAATCAAGCTGGAATACCAATTTGTCACCGCCGAGTGCCCTTCCATGAACCTGGATAGCTCCCTCCAGGTGCTGACGGTCCAGATGAACAACCTGGACATCATCCTCAACCCAGAGACCATCGTTGAGCTGATTGGCTTCCTCCAGAAGTCCTTCCCGAAGGATAAGGACGATGGGAGCCCTCAGCCGCTGATGACCGACGCTGAAAAAACCCTCAGCGAGCAGGAGATTTTTCAATCCACCCATTCCCAAAGCATCGAAGTGGCCGTGGAGATCCATTGGCTGAACGTCCTCTTACTTAGGACGGTCACTTTAGTCAACCGAGAGAAATTCGGCCGAAAAATCGCCACGGCGAGCATCGGAGGCACCAAGGTCAACGTCTCCATGGGCAGCAGGCTGGAGGTCAACGGCTCCCTGGGCTGCCTCCATCTTATGGACCTAACCCAGGACAACGTGAAAAACCAGTACGTGGTCAGCATCGGCAACACGGAGCGGTACGAGAGCCTGATCCGCGAGGTGGAACACCCCAGGCCCACGTTCCCCCAGTTCGAGGACGCCAGCGGTCTTCCTGACGCCCTCTGCTTCACCTTCCTCGAACAGTCCGCCGCGGAATGCTCCCTCCTCCTCCAGATGGCCTCCCTGCACTATAACCACTCCGCCAAATTTCTAAAGGAGATCGCTTTGTCGCTGGACGAACTGGAGGAGAATTTCCGCGGCATGCTGAAGAGCGCGGCCAGCAAAGTGACCACCGTCCTGGCCACCAAGACGGCGGAATACAGCGAGATGGTGTCTCTCTTCGACACGGCGCCCAGGTCTCGAGACCCCTTCAATCTGGAACACGACGAAGGGGAAGATCCGCTTCCGGTGTACCCCAAGACGGAAACCATCAAGCTGGTCTTGAACGTGAAGATCGAATCGCCCGTAGTCTCCATCCCTCGTAAGCCGGGCAGTCCCGAACTCCTGGTTGGTCACTTAGGACAAATATCCATCCAGAACTTTGTGACGGGAGAAGACAACCTGAGAAGTGACAGCCTGCAGGTGGAGATCCGAGATATCAAGATGTATTCCCTGAACTGCAGCCACTTGACGGGCAAAAAGGAGTCGCCTTCGGAGGCCTCCCCCGTGTTGCCTTCCCCGTCGGGCTTCCCCAGCTGCGGCTACCAAGAAGAGTCTCAATTCACCCGTCACGATTTTTTCGAATCTTTACAAAAAGGCGAAGGTAAGGTTGTGGGGAAGACACCGGCTGTTTTGGAGCTTCCGGTCGCGGAATTACAAATTGATTGGCTTATAACCGTAATGCCAAACCTATGGCACCCGGAGCAGTCACCCAGCTCACCTCCACCATACATGCGTGTAGGTGCCTGCCGCTGGCTGGCTGATTTTCAGGATGCGGGTGCCGGCCGTTGGCCGGCTGATTTTCAGGATGCGCAGGGGCATGGGGCACATGCTCTGGGGGGCGTGTGCATGCTTTTGGGCCTCCTGGGCCCAAAATGGGGGGGGGACGGGAGTGCGGCGCCCCTTCCGCCCCTCACGGCCCGTTTTTGCTCCCAGGTGGCTGCAGGGAGGCCTGCTAATCCCAAACCGGGGGGCGGGGAGGAGCATGGGGGATGCAATGCATTACGGGTGCTGGCACACGCTTTCGGCCCACACGAAGAAAAAGGTTAGCCATCCCTGGCCGATCGAAAGGAACGGGAAGCTTCTAAAACGCTCATTTCAACCGGCGTTTCTCAATTTTGGCAGCTTTTAAGGTAGATAACGCATCGGTGAGGATTGTTGGTCATCCAGCAGATTTCTTTGCAGATGTTCGATTACCCGAACTAGGGAACCTCATCCGTGGTAGAAGGAGTGGGGTTTGAGGGGTAGAGGAGGAAGAGGAGGGAAAAGGAAGAAGGGAGGAAGAAAAAGGAGGACTGTGGGGTGCTTGGTGCTCTCTGAGCTGGGCCGTTTCATTGCTCAACCAGATGTTCCCTGCTTGGTTCATGAAACGTTTGCAAAACTCAGAGAGCACCAAGGAGCTCCCAATCCTCCTTTCGGCAAACCTCACTCCCTTCTAAGCACTGATGATGCTACATAGTTGGGTTATGAGATATCGGCTAAAACCCCCAACCTCAGAGAGCACCAAGGGCTTCTCATTTCAGCCCTGAGCTACAAATATTCTTTATTTTTTGGTTGGGTAGGGTAAGTAGAGAGAAAGTCATTGGAATGTGCCAAAGAGGTTGAAGCATAGGTGATTCTTACGTCGTCTCCCACTTTCCACCTATGCTTCAACCTAGCTGGTACGCTCCAGCGACTCTCTGCTTACACACTCTTGAGCGTCTTACTCGGATAAGAAGAAGTTGGATGACCAGCGGTGATCTGTCCCCCCCCTTCAGAGACCCACAAAAACACAGCCAGCCGAGGGTTAAGAATCACTTGGCACACTCCGCAGTTCTTATCTCAACCTTGGCAGCGATATGCACACCGTCTGCCAAGGACTTTATTGGTTTACACAAACAAGAAAATCACCTACGTAGCTTTGCCGTTCATCTAGCTTCCAAGACTACGAGGTTGCTCCGTTTGTTTAGCTTTGTTCGTCACGAACTTCGTGACTCACTGGCCTGTCTTATATAGACAGGCTTCTGGGTGTGGTCCAGTGACTCACTGATCCCATGACTCCAATCAGTGACTCAGGACTATTTCCTCATACGCCGCAGCTGCAATACTCTTTTGTCTCGCCTTCTTTGGCGTGCATCCAGGAATGACGTCTCTCCCTCACTCTCATCTGAGACACCTGTTTCCCCACTACTTGGCTCTCTTTCAGCTGGCACCTGAGCCGGTGCCAAAGGGGGGGGGGCTGGGAGATCTGGCTGGCTCCTCTTCCTCCTGCTCAGAGCTTCCTTCCTCCAAAGGGATAGGCTCAGAGGACGGGGCCACAACAAGCGGAAGATCTCAGACCAACAAAAATAAAATCCTTCCAGTGGCCACGACTCAAAACTTCCAGACCTTTGAAGATAGGTGGGCTTTCAACTCCCAGAATACCCCCAGCCGGTACAATTCCAGCTGCGATATTCCTACACACTTTAAAGTCACTTTGGTTGAGAAGTCATAAGAGAAAAGAGTTCCCAGCTATTTCACCCGAGTGAGTCCCCTTCCCTTTCAGCTTTCCACATTCTGAACAACGCCACCATCCAGTTCATCCTGGAGAAGATCCCAGTTGAGCCCAGCGCGGAGCTGGCCTTCTCCCCGAGCGACAGTGTCAACATTTCAAGCCTGATGAGGATCGAAGGGAAATTCGTCAACCCTCTGCAGGTAAAAATAATAATAATAATAATAATAATTTTAAAAAATTAATTTTTGTTTACATTTTGTAATTTAAATTCTTTCTTAATTTTTACATTTTTAAAAAGTTTTTTAAAAAGTTCCCCGAATGCCATCATTCTGCTAAACAACTAATTCCCACAACACTATCAAATTATTTACTAAGACTATTATTATTACTGTTATTCTTCTCATCCTTCCTAGTACCTATCTCTTCCCACTTATGACTATAACCATGTTGCTTGCCTTTCGATTTATATTGTTTTATTTGTTTCCTAGTATGATCTGATTGCTTATTAGTAACCTATGACTATCACTCAGTGTTGTATCTTTTTATTCTTGATGAATGTATTCTATTCTCCTTAACGTACACTGAGAGCATACACACCGAAGACAAATTCCTTGTGTGTCCAATCACACTTGGCCAATAAAGAATTCTATTCTATTCTATTCTATTCTATTCTATTCTATTCTATTCTATTCTATTCTATTCTATTCTATTCTATTCTATTCTATCCCATTCCATTCCATTCCATTCCATTCCATTCCATTCCATTCCATTCCATTCCATTCCATGTTTTCTATTCTATTTTATTCCATATTTTCTATTCTATTCTGTTCTTGTTCTTGTTCTTGTTCCTGTTCCTGTTCCTGTTCCTGTTCCTGTTCCTGTTTCTGTTTCTGTTTCTGTTCCTGTTTCTGTTTCTGTTTCTATTATTTCTATTTCTATTTCTAAGTCCTCATACTAAGCTGTGCTGCTGCGTGTATCTTGCAGTGGCAGGAATCGTCTTTACACAATATTGGAAGAATGAGGACACTCCTCATTCAGTTAAGGGAATCATGCAGTTGATAACTCAGTCACACCCTTGTTAAGGGAATCCGGTTCCCCCGTTGACTCGGCTCATCAGAAGGTCGCAAAAGGGGTATCACGTGACCCCCACAGCAATACGACCATCATAAATCTGTCGGCAAGCGTCTAAATTTTGATCACGTGACCACGGGGGTGCCGCGACGGCCGTAACTATGAAAAACGGTCCTAAGTCCCATTTTCCAGTGCCGTTGTAGCTTCAAATGAACATAAGTCGAGTTTTTTTTTGTCGTTTAATGACCCATAATCCCTTGGGGAAGGGGGGGTGGAGTCTGGGCAACTAAATCGAGCTAGCAGAGTGGCCAGATGCCCTTCCTGTCGCCTAACAAAATGAGGAGTTTTGTTCAGTAGATCTATTTCTCATTGTGCCCAGAGAGAGAAATATCCTCCTCTACCTAGGATCGAACTCACAGCCTCCCGCTTGTGAGGCAAGAGCCCCACCTCCAGGCCACCGCACCACAAGTCGAGGTCTACCTGTATCGGAATGTTCTTCCACTTTGTCAACTTTAAGCAGGGTTTATAAACGTGAACGATAAATCAGATATCCCACAAAATTCGAAGCACTCACCTTGTCTTTGTTTCCAAACCGCACAGGTGATATTGGCCAAGCACGTCTACGAGCAAGTGATGCAGACCCTGGACAACCTGGTGTGCAACGAGGATCTGACCAAGCCTCCGTCCAGCTTCCCATCGTCCACTTATTCCAGCTTGGCTTCTCCTCCGGCCTCCCTCCGGAGCCTGAGTGCCGATTTCTCCTCCGGCCGCAAGGACAACGGCTTCTTCACTCACTCTACCTATTCCGACACCAAAGGCCCGCCGGTCCAGGAAGCCTGCCGATCTTTCACTCAGTTACAAGCCACGTTTCACATCGCCCAGCTGCAGGTCCAGCTCAGCGGCGATCTAACCCTGGGGGCCCAAGGCCTGGTCAGCTTAACCTTTCAGGATTTCGACGTGGAGTTCTCCAAGGACCACCCTCACACTTTGTCCATCCAGACCACTTTACGTTCTCTGCTGATGGAAGACCTCCTGGTGAAGAACCCCGAGTCCCCGTACAGAAACCTCATGGTGTCCCACGGGGCTCCCAAACCTTCCAACCTGGCCCACAAGGAGTACCTCTCCCAATCCTGCCCGCTGGTCTCCAACGTGGAGTACCCGGACATGCCCCGTTCTCTCCCCTCTCACATGGAGGAAGCCCCCAACGTCTTCCAGTTCTACCAGCGTCCCTCTTGCCCCTCTCAGCCGAAGCACCGCGAAGGGGCCGAGGAGGGCTGCCCGCTGACCCCGCCGCCTTCTCCCACCCCCAAAGAACTGACCGCGCCTTCCGGAAGGAGCGACTTCGACGATTCGTTGGTGCACATCAACGTCCTCCTGGTGGACAGGAAACACCCGGAGTTTTCGTCGCGCTACGACAGGATCAACCGCAGCGTGGACATCGACTTCAACTGCCTGGATGTCCTGATCACCTTGCAGACTTGGGTGGTGATCTTGGATTTCTTCGGCATCGGATCCACGGCCGAGAATCACGGCGTCAAGTTGACGCCGAGCGGGGACATCCAGCAGGCCACGAAATCGGAGTTAAATCCCTCGCCGGACGACGAGGCTCGGGAAGAATCCGTAAACTCCAAACTGGATCTGAAGGTAGGAGAATGGTAATCCCACACCGTAAACACAGACAGTCCTTGATTTATGACTACGATCGAGCCCAAAACTTCGCCTGGCCAAGTGGGAAGTTAAGGAAGTCTTGCCCCCGTTTTACGACTCCTCTCGCCAGCGTTGTTAAGTGGATCCTTGCATTTGTTAAGTTAGTACCACGGTCATTAAATGAATGTGGCTTTCCCTTGTCAAAAGGTTGCTTGGGACTTGATCTGTCCCCCTCTACACACACCCACAAAAACACAGCCAGTCGAGGGTTAAAGAAGCACTTGGCACACACCACAGTCCTTATCTCCAACTTGGCAGCGATATTCACACCGTCTGCCAAGTGCTTTAATTGTTCACAGAAAGAAAATCACATATGTAGCTTTGCCAAAATCCGTTCTTTAAGCAGCTTCAGGCTACAATGACTACCAGATTGAGTTTTGTTCGTCACAGGGATCATTGACCACCACCCTCTCTTATATAGTCTCTGGGGTGTGGTCCAGTGACTCATTGGTCCTGTGACTCAAGTCCAGTGACTCAGGTCTATTCCCTCATACGTCTCCTCAGCTGCTGTAAGCGCTTATCTCGCCTTCGTTGACGTGCGTCCAGGAATGACGTCTCTCCCTCACTCTCATCTGAGACACCTGTTTCCCCACTACTTGGCTCTCTTTCAGCTGGCACCTGAGACGGTGCCAGAGGGGGGGGGCTGGGAGATCTGGCTGGCTCCTCTTCCTCATGCTCAGAGCTTCCTTCCTCCAATGGGATAGGCTCAGAGGACGGGGCCACAACAGGACTCTGCGACCGTCGTAAATATGAATCAGCATCTGAATTCTGATCACGTGACGCTGGGGATGCCGCGACGGTCATAAGTGTGAAAAATGGCCCTCTTTTTTTCAGTGCCGTCGTCACTTCGAACAGTTACTAAACAGATTGTTGTAAGTCAAGGACTCCCTCTATGGTTCCAACAGTTGCAACCATTCATTTTGTGACTGTTCGAAGTGACGGCAACACGGAAAAAAAGAACCGATGCCCGTTTTTCACCCTTAAGACCGTTGCAGCATCTCCATTAATTTTGTGACGCTTGGCAGCTGACTCACATATCTGACGGTGCCCTGGGGCAAGACTCAACATCTTACTCACTTGGCAAGGTATATTTTGGGCTCAATTGCGGTCATAAATCGAGGACTACCTGTCCTAGATTAGTAATATTTTCTTTAAAAGGATCTTGATCTGATTGTCGATCTGGTGATGATTCTTTCTGCTTTAACAGGTCCACTCTCTCTCCATGGTGCTGAATAAGGCAACTAACGAACTGGCCAAAGCGAACATATCCAAGCTCGTCACTCACGTGGAGACGACAGGTGAGTCTCAGCTACCTGCGAAGTGTGTTGAGTTTGTCAACTCAGTCATCCTCGAGGGGGTTGTGTCCTACTTTTCAAAGTCCTTCCCAGCCCGTAGAAATCCCTCTCCGTTAACCACACAGGGAAAGGGATCTCTCTGCGTCTAAAGCATCCCATCAAAAAATGGGGCGAATTGATGTTTAAAATGCCAACGGAAAAGAAATGAGATTCAGATCTCTCTCTAAATTTATTCTGCGTCCAACTTCAGAAGAGAAAAATTGGCCTGATAATAATGATGGCCTGATAATGATAATAATGATAGGTGGACTCTTTATAAGTCACAGCAACCACAGTGTTGATTTTAGGCAATAAACCAGAGGCGTTTAAAACTTTTAAAACACTTTTGGAGCAAAATACATACGAGATTAGACAAAAACAAGAATGCAACATAGAGACTTAAAGCCAGAAATATTCTTGTTGAGGCATAACATCAGTAAAATACAATACATATTTAATATTACATGTCTTGACACCGTATTTGCCCAGTATTGGAAAAATGAGGACATTCCTACAGATGAAAATATAATTAAAAAAAAAAACATTAGAAGGCGCAGAAATGGAGAGCTTGACACTAAAGATAAGAGATAAGGAAGATACAGTATATATTTTTTTTAACATGGGATTTGTTTTATCCATAGAGGTAGAAATTAGATACGACTACTATGTACAAGGAAAGGATGATAGATTAATGTATGAATAAATAACATTAGTATTATTATAAACTTTTATTCATTAAACATGAAACTCAGTCAATTGAACATTTAAAAAATGTATCACAAATCATATAGACTGGCGCTGATGGTTGATAGGGTTGCTGTTATTATGATCATTATTATTAGTATTATCATCTCTTTTATTCATTAAACATGAAACTCAGTCAACTGAATATTCAAAAATGCATCAGAAATACCATTGACTGGTGCTAATGGTTGATACAGGTTGCCGCCAGCATCCTAGGTATTAACTTATTATTATTGTTGTTGTTATTATTATTATTATAAACTTTTATTCATTAAACATGAAACTCAGTCAACTGGACATTTAAAAATACATCACAAATACCATTGACTGGTGCTAATGGTTGATAGGGGTTGCTGCCGGTGTCCTAGGAATCAATCAAGTACCTTCTTAGGGTATTCTTCTTCTTATTATTATTGTTGTTATTATTTACTTTATTCATTAAACATGAAACTCAGTCAACTGTACATTAAAAAATGCATCACAATTACCATTGATTGGGGCTAATGGTTGATACGGGTTGCTGCCAGCGTCCTAGGGATCAACCAAGTACCTTCTTAGGATATTCTTCTTTTTCTTCTTCTTCTTCTTATTATTTACTTTATTCATTAAACATGAAACTCAGTCAACTGAACATTTAAAAATGCATCACAAATACCATTGAACATCGGTGCTAATGGTTGATACAGGTTGCTGCCAGCATCCTAGGGATCAACCAAGTACCTTCTTAAGCTGTACGATGTTCCGAGTAGCGCAGTTGTTCGCAGTTCCACTGGTGTCATTGCAGGAAGCTGCAATTTGTTGATGTATCTTATCAAATTCTTGGACATGGAAATTCTTGGATGATGATGATGATGATGATTTAAAGTAAATTGACCCAGACAATACACTGTTCATTAAGCACTTATGTACACCAAAGAAAAATGTACAAATGAAATTTAAAAAACTTTACCATGTTGGAGAACAGAGGCCGACTAGGTTTTAGTCCACGAATCCCAGTTAAGCAAACCGGGTCTTGATGTGGTCTGTTTTAAACTGTGACTCAGGCTGACTCGGGCCGGGCGGAATCTTTTCAATCTTGCAGAAGGGGATTTGACCGTCCGGGGAAGCATCGGGAGTTTGTCCCTAAGCGACCTCACCACCCACGGAGAGCTGTACAGGGAACGCTTCACGACCAGCGGGGAGGAAGCCCTCATCTTCCACGTCCACAAGTAGGTGGCGGAATTTCCTTTTCTTTACCTGGGACTACTGAGGGGGTTTGGGTTTGGGGTTGTTTCCCGCCCCCAGTGTTTTGCCAGGATCCCATTTTGGCTAACAGATGAGGGGATGGAAAATGTGGCATGATAGCTGGTGGCCAAGGGGTCTCTTGATCTTGGAGATAAATCTTGGAGGCTAAGGATTACCTGCTATTTTCTGAGCAACTGAGCCTTCCTTCCTTCCTTCCTTCCTTCCTTCCTTCCTTCCTTCCTTCCTTCCTTCCTTCCTTCCTTCCTTCCTTCCTTCCTTCCTTCCTTCCTCCCTCCCTCCCTCCCTCCCTCCCTCCCTCACTCACTCACTCACTCACTCACTCACATCTTCCTTCCTTCCCTCTTCCTTCCTTTCTTCCTTTCTTCCCTCCCTCCCACCCTATTTCCTTCTCTCCCTCCCTCCCATTTTCCTTCCTTCCCTATTTCCTTCCTTCCTTCCCTCCCTCCCTTCCATCTTATTTTCTTCTCTCCCTCCCTTCCACCTTCCTTCCTTCCCTCCCTCCCACCCTATTTTCTTCTCTCTCTCCCTCCCACCTTCCTTCCTTCCCTACTTCCTTCCTTCCCTCCCTCCATCTTTCCTTCCTTCCCTTCCTCCCTCCCATCTCCTTCCTTCCTTCTTTCCTTCACTCCCTACCATCTTCCTTCCTTCTCTCCTTCCTCCCTTCCCTCCCATCTCCCTCCCTCCTTTTCCTCCCTTCCCTTTCTCCCATCTCCCTCCCTCCTTCCCATCCCTTCCTTCCTTCCCAAATGCAGTCCGCACACCCCATACCTCTCCTACGGCTTCCTGAGCTTAATCTTTGCGCCCATTTTTCCTTCTTCTGAAGGCAGGGACAAATACTGAGACCTGGCTCCAGATCTCTCGGCCTTCTCCTTGTGGAGACCAAAAGGCACAGCCTCCGCTCTGTTCTGACCAAAGACCCAGAATAAATCCTGGTGGGTTAAAAAGAGAAACATGTTGGTTGTCTGGTTTGCCCCCCCCCCCCTCTCCCCAAGGTACGGCCGGCCGGACTTGTCCCTTCAGAGAGAGTGTGACGTGCGGGTCAGCCTGCGGATGGCTTCGGTCCAGTACATCCACACCCAGCGCTTCCAAGCGGAGGTCATCTCCTTCATCCAGCATTTCACACAACTGCAGGACGTCCTGGGCCGTCAGAGGGCCGCCGTGGAGGGGCAAACGGTGCGTAGCACAAGGCGCGTTCCCTCGAACGAACATGGCTACGAGATCTCGGTGACTTAAGGGGCAGCAGGGGCTTCGTTTTCTCTAAAACTCCCCTGGGATATTTGCCATGAAGTGGGAGGGGGCAGTTAGAGACCCTTATTAAAATCTGTGCCGAGGCCTTTCAGGTTGCCAAATTGAATCCATAACGGCCGACGCGGCTTCTCGTAATGACTAAAACAACCACAGCTCTTCAACTTGGTGACACTTTTGCCCATCTCAAAATTCCCGTCTCAACTGGCTCTTAGTTCAACACTCACACACACATCTCGGTGTTAATGGAAGACGGGGAACACAAACACCTGTGACACCCCCCCCCCAGGACACGGCAAACGGCCATAAATGTTGCCGGGCATGGGACGGAGAGACCTGTGACCCCGGGGGTGGGCCCGTCCATCGGAACTTCGGATCTCGTAGATCGTAACCTCGAACGATCCCTAAGCGGCCGGTCGTAAGTCAAGAACTGTGTGTAATATAAAACCAAGCTTCGTTTTACATTTGAGTCTTCCTCTTTATATTCTCACTGAGTTATAATTTAGTTACAATTTTTGTTCAGTTGAGTTTTAGTTCAATTTAGGTTTAGTTTTTTTAGCTTACTTCGAATTGAGTTTTAATTTTAGTTCAGTTTAGTTTTAGGTTTAGTTCAGTTTAGGTTTAGTTCAGTTTAGGTTTAGCTAAGTCTTAGTTTACTTTGAGTTTATTTTATTTATTTATTTATTTATTTTATTAAATTTATATACCGCCCTACTCCCGAAGGACTCAGGGCGGTGAACAGCCAAGATGAAATGCATACAATACGACTGTTAAAAGACATTTAGAATACAATAAATATTTTGGCCCAATAATTTAAAACACCCAATTTAGGACAGATTTAAAACAATTTAAAAAGGGAAAATTAGGCCAGGCCCGCCTGTTGGAATAAAGTTTTGAGTTGAGTTTTAGTTCAGTTTAGATTTAGTTCCGTTTAGTTTCAGTTAAGTTTTAGTTTACTTTGAGTTGAGTTTTAGTTTTAGTTCAGTTTAGATTTATTTTTAGTTTATAGTTTCAAAGAAAAACCCCAAGAAAATCCAATTACTTCTTGAAAAAGCCCCTTTGGGACGACGGCGATCTGGATATCAGTCCTTGAAATTGCTTTGAAAGCCACCAATGGCCCAATAGAGCTTTTTATTAAAACTTTCCTTCCTTCCTTCCTTCAGGTGAGAGACCAAGCCCAGCGAGCAGCCAGAATCCTTCTGGACATCGAAGCTGGCGCTCCCGTCCTCCTTATTCCCGAAAGCTCCAGATCCAGCCAGCTTATCGTAGCCAACCTCGGGAAGCTCAAAATCAAGAACCGCTTCCTGGTGGCAGGCGCTTCCGCTATGTTCTCGCTCAAGGATAAGGTAAGCCGTCGCGGCGTTTCCTTTCCGTTTCTCGAAAGCGTCGTGGCCGTTTTAGGAAAACCGTAAAAAAATGACCCGCATGTAATTTTTCTCCCATCTTTCTTCCGGAGGATTCGATTTTGCAAGGCAAAGTGTGCAAGGATCCTGTTTTATGGGAGGTATTTAACATATCGGTCTGGGTGCAAGTGCTCCGTTTTCCGAAGCTGAGAATTTTCGGGGAATTCTGCAGCTGTCTGGAGTTGCTTCCGAAACGGGCAGCGTCTAAAGCAGGGGTTCCCAACTTTTTCTATACCCCGCACTCAGGGGTAAAATCCAGCAGGTTCTGGGTTTTTTTTTTTAAACAAAGGATAAATATATAAAGGGTCGCTCTTAAATATAATATAAAATATAAGAGGGCTGTGGTGGCTCAGTGGCTAAGAAGCTGAGCTTGTCGATCAAAAGGTCGGCAGTTCAGCGGTTCGAGCACCGCGTAACGGGGTGAGCTCCCATGGCTTGTCCCAGCTTCTGCCAACCTAGCAGTTCGAAAGCACGTAAAAAATAAATGCAAATAGAAAAATAGGGACCACCTTTGGTGGGAAGGGAACAGCGTTCTGTGCGCCTTTGGCCTTGAGTCATGCCGGCCACAGGACCATGGAGACGTCTTCGGACAGCGCTGGCTCTTCGGCTTTGAAACGGAGATGAGCACCGCCCCCTAGAGTCAGGAACGACTAGCACGCATGTGCCAAAATTCCAAAATTTAGAATTCCTAAAAGCTGCAGAATTCCCCTCCAAAAATCCCAACCAAGACTGATTTTAGAGTTTGGTTTGCTGTGCCCGTATGCCGTGCCTTTAAGATTTTTTTTTTAATTTTATTTTACAAAGGATTAATATAAAAGCTTCATTCCAGATTGCATGCTGTTCAGCCGCCCGTGGATTTCCTTGGAGTGATCTCTTCTTGATTTTGGAAGTAGATTTTTGTGTGTGTGTGTGTGAGAGAGATGAGTTGTTAATTGGAAAAGATTCCGAATTAAAAGGAACGGATTCTGCAGCAAATCCTGCCTCTTCTCTTGCTGTCGTTAGCTTCCATTTGGAGTCAGTAACACCTAGAATAAATGGAAATACTTTGATGGATTTATTGATTTGGGGGGAGGGGGGAGGGCTATAGGATAGGTTTGCAGAACAGCCTTGCTGTGAAAACTCAACTTTAAAAAAAAAAAAAAATTAAAAAATCGCTAATTTATACAGTCCCCTTTTAATTAGGATCCCGTTCTGTTTTCCTCACCGCTGGGGACCCCAAAGCCTAACGTGAAGAAAACTCCGAGTGGCGATGAATCCAAGAAGGCCCCCCATCTCTCTGAAGGTTTGCCCACAAAAGAGTCATCTTCTGGACCGATTCTCGGCGGTCAGAAAAGCGAGCACGCCACCGAAATCGGGGCGAACCCGACCCCATCCTCTCCTTTGTCGTCGGCGGATAATCCTGGTAAGCGAGGGAGCTGCTAGTCCATAAACTCTCCTTCCTCCTCTCTTCCGTTGGATCAGTTCTGCTAATAATGAATCCGGGTGGCTCTCTGTGGGGTCCTAGGCGCTCTCGTGAGCTTAGTGTCTTGCAGGCGTTTCACAGCCCAGCTAGGTAACGTCATCAGTGGTAGAAAGGTGGAGGATTTGAGGAGGAGGACTGGGGGATCCTTAGTCCTCCCTCTGCTATATTTTTATACTCGTTTTATACTTTATACCTGGACCTTACCTGTTTCCTGGAAAAGCTTAACTCCACACACACACACACACACACACACACACACACAGAGTGAGAGAGAAAGAAGAGAGACAAGAAGAAAAGAAAGAAAAGAGAACGAAAGAAAGAAAAAAGAAAGGAAGGAAGAAAAGGAAGGAAGGAAGGAAGAAAGAAAGAAAGAAAGAAAGAAGGAAGGAAGGAAGGAAGGAAGGAAGGAAGGAAGGAAGGAAGGAAGGAAGGAAGGAAGAAAAAGAAAGAAAGAAAGAAAGAAAGAAAGAAAGAAAGAAAGAAAGAAAGAAAGAAAGAGGAAAGAAGGAAGGAAGGAAGAAAGAAAGAAAGGAAGGAAGGAAGGAAGGAAGGAAGGAAGGAAGAAAAAGAAAGGAAGGAAGGAAGGAAGGAAGGAAGGAAGAAAAAGAAAGGAAGGAAGGAAGGAAGGAAGGAAGAAGGGGAAGGGGAAGGGGAAGGGGAAGGGAAGGGAAGGAAAAAGGAGAGGAAGGAAGGACCACAAACTCTGGCACTAGACCTCACTTCAGTGGTTGCTTTGAAACAGGACAGCAATCCAGAGCTGGAAGGGACCTCGGAGGTCATCCAGTCCAGCCCCCTGCTCCAGCAGGATACCTTAGACCATCTTGATACAATCAGATGTGCCTCTAACACAGGAGAAATCCCCAGAAAAGGGAAGGAGTTTATTAGGCAAGGGCTGCCACGCAGAGGAAGGCAGAGACAGTCCTCGACTTAACGACAACAACGGAAGCGGGTGGGACGGAGGGGGCCGTTAAAACGAAGCCTGCTCTTTTTGCAGAGGAGCCGTCCTGCCTGCTGGACTGCATCACGATCGACCTCCAGGACATGGACATCTTCGCCGCGGAACGATACTCCCGCGAAGATCCCCAGCCTGTCCAAGACGCTTCGGTGGATTTGACCTTCCCGTCTTTCGTCATCCGGCAGGCGGGAGGCAGCCTCTTAACGGAACCTTTCCGGCTAAAATTGCAAGTGGAGAGGAACTTGGACAGGTGAGTTTGCACCTGTGTGGCGTTGCCTCAAGTCTGCTTCCAGGTGGGGTGACACCCGGTGTCAATCCTGAGGTTTGGTTTAGTTTAGTTCAGTTTATTGTCCTTGCACTCGTACAGCAAAATTAAACGCCATTTTTGGTGTGCAGGTTGTCCGACGACGGTGGTGCCACGAAGGTGGTGTGTATTATTTTATTTTTATTTTTATTTTATTTCCCCCCCCCCCCATTCAGGGAGATCAGCCACGCTGTGCCGGATATCTCGGTCCACGGCATCGTCTCTTCGGTCCATTGTTCTCTGGATCTGAATAAATACAAGCTGGTTCGGGGGCTGTTGGAGAATAATTTGGGGGAACCCGTGGAGGAGTTCATACGGCCCTACGATTTGCAGGACCCACGAATACATGTGAGATGGTATTTCGTTTCGGTTTCGGTTTCGGTTTGGGGTTGGGGTTGTTTTTTTTGTAATTGCACGTCAAGCTTCTTAATTCCAGTTCAGAGATCCTCCAGGAGGCCGGCCGGCCGGGCGTGCTGCTTAAAATACCAGGGGTGTGATTTTGGGTTCTGGGTGCCGAAAGGTTTAAAACAGAAACATCCATGAAAAGAGGCTGAAAGAGTTTGGGGGTACCTGCTGGGATATGTCATTATTATATTGTGGAGACCTTTAAAAAAATATTATTATTTTTTGAAAGTTCAGCTCCCCGGTGAAAGGAAGCAGCCGGTCCCTGTGTTAGTTTTTCGTTTATTTCCTTCTTTCCTCCTTCCCTCTCTCTTCTCCCTCCTCCTTCCCTGTCTCCCCTTCTCTCCTCCCTCCCTCCCTTAATTCTCTCCATCTGTACTTCCTCCCTCCCTCCCCCTTCTCTTCTTCCTTTTCTCCTTTCTCCCTCCCTCCCTTTCTTCTTCCCTCCATCTATACTTTCTCTCTCCCTCTCCCTTCTCATCCTCCTTCTCTCCTTTCTCCTTCTCTCCTCCCTCCCTTTCTCTTTATCCTGTTCTCCTTTCTCCCTCCCTTCTTCCCTCCTTCTATATTTCCTCCCTCCCCCTTCTCGTCTTCCTTTTCTCCTTTCTCCCTCCCTCCCTTTCTTCTTCCCTCCATCTATACTTTCTCCTTCTCCCTTCTCATCCTCCTTCTCTCCTTTCTCCTTCTCTCCTCCCTCCCTTTCTCTTTATCCTGTTCTCCTTTCTCCCTCCCTTCTTCCCTCCTTCTATATTTCCTCCCTCCCCCTTCTCGTCTTCCTTTTCTCCTTTCTCCCTCCCTCCCTTTCTTCTTCCCTCCATCTATACTTTCTCCCTCTCCTTTCTCATCCTCCTTCTCTCCTTTCTCCTTCTCTCCTCCCTCCCTTTCTCTTTATCCTGTTCTCCTTTCTCCCTCCCTTCTTCCCTCCTTCTATACTTCCTCCCTCCCCCTTCTCGTCTTCTTTTTCTCCTTTCTCCCTCCCTCCCTTTCTTCTTCCCTCCATCTATACTTTCTCTCTTCCTCCCCTTCTCATCCTCCTTCTCTCCTTTCTCCTTCTCTCCTCCCTCCCTTTTTCTTCATCCTGTTCTCCTTTCTCCCCCCCTCCCTTTTTTCTTCCCTCCATCTATACTTCCTCTCTCCCCCTTCTCGTTCTCCTTCTCTCCTTTCAACTTCTCCCTCTCCTTCTTCTTTTTCTCCTTTCTCCCTCCTTCCCTTTCCATCTATACTTCTTCTCTCCCTCCCCATCTTCCTTCTCTCCTCCCTCCCCTTCTCTTCTTCCTTTTCTCCTTTCTCCCTCCCTCCCTTTCTTCTTCCCTCCATCTATACCTCTCTCTCTCTCTCTCCCCTTCCTTCTCTCCTTTCTCCCTGCCTCCCTTTCTTCTTCCCTTTGTCTGTACTTTTGTCCTCCCTCCCTCTGTACTTTCCTTCCTCCCTTCTTCCCTCCCCCTTCTTTTCTTCCTCTTTCTCTCCCTCCCTCTCCCCTTTTCTTCTTCCTTCTCTCCCTCCCTCCTTCAGCTTCTCTTCTGCCTTCTCTCCTTCTTTTCCTCCCTCCCTCCTTCCCCCGCCCCCTTGCATAAAACCTGCAAAACAAAATTTGAGGGCTGCCTAATGTGTCAGCTGGATTTTGGGGTTGGGATTGCTTCTCAATCTGGAATTAAAGCAAAGCTGGGAATTTCAAACTGATGCCAAAGTTTTACGTTAAGAGTTGAGTGTTTTTCTTCCTTTCTTCCAGACGGTGCTGAGTGGCGAGGTTTACACCTGCCTGTCCTTCCTGATTGACATGGTCAACGTGAGTCTGGAACTGACCAGCCCTCAGTCCAAGCAAGGCTCCCTGGCCAGGTATGGTTACTCTCCCTCTTGTGGATCTTAATACAGCCATGTATTAAGGGGGAAATAGGCAGCATTGTAGTTAAACGGACTGTGACTGTGGTAATGTGAGTAAGGCAAGTCTAATTTTTTTTCCCAGAATAAAATAAAATAAATGTGGCAAATACATTGGACAGATAGCACTGCGAGAATTAATGTTTTCAGCAGCTCGATGGCACGAGGGAAAAAAACTCCCTTAAGATAATCAAGATAATAATTATTAAAAGTATTAAAAGAAAATAAGATTAATCTGGGGAAAACTCTCTCTCTCTCCTCTCTCTCTCTTCTTCTGTCTCTCTGCCTCTGTCTCTTCTCTCTCCCTCTCTTCTTTTTCTCCTTCTCTCTCCTAACTCTTTTTCTCTCTCTATCTCCTCTTTCTCGCCTCTCTTTCTCTTTTTTTGCCCCTCTCTCTTTTTCTCTTCTCTCCTCCCTCTCTCTCTTTCTGTCTCTCCACCCTTTCTCTTCTTCTCCCCCTTTCTTTCTTCCACCCTCTCCTCTTTCTCTCTCTCTCTCTCTTTCTCTACTTTCCTCCCTCTCTCTCTTGCTGTCTGTCCACCCTTTCTCCCTCCCTCTCCTAACTCTCTCTCTCTCTCTCCCTCCTTCCTTCCTTCAAATTTGTTTAGGTTTGACTTTAAAAAATCAAAGCTGCTCTTTGAGAGCTTCTCCAATCAAACCCGCACCATCAACCTGGTCTGCCACTCCATGATGGCATTCGACACGCGGTACGGCGGGCAGAGGGCCTCTGCGGGAACGCCCAACGTCTTCAACTGCATTTTCCAGCCTTCGAAAAACAGTCACTCTCAAGGGGCAATCCAGATTGAGCTGCATTACAGGTAAAGGAAGCCTCCGGTCCCTTTTTCCCAGAAGGCCCCAGGAAACATGACTGCCCAGTCTCTTCCAAGCAGTTAATTACAATTCAGAACAATTAACCAGCGGAACGGCTTGCCTCCAGAGGTTATGGGTCTCCATCACTGGAGGAAGAAGAGAGTGGGCAGCCATTGGTCTGACGTGGTCTAGGGTCTCCTTCTTGAGAAGGGGGTAGGATTAGAAGACCCCCGAGTCCCTCCCAATTCTCCCAACCTAGAAACAGTGCACCATAGAAATCTATTTAAATATGATTATCACATTGTTAAATATGATTTCTATGATCATCTATTTAAATATAATTAACACTTGATATTTCAGCTGGAGACGTTTCACTGTGGCTTATAGGTCAGTGAAAAGTACTAACCAGCTTTAATGAAGGGGGGGAGAGAGAGAGAGAGGAGGGAGGGAAGGAGGGAGAAAGAGGGGAGGGATAGGAGGAGGAAAAGGTAGGAAGGAGAAGGAAGGGAAGGAGGAAGGAAGGAAAAGGGGAAGGGACAGGAGGAGGAAAAGGAAGGAGAGGAGAAGGAAGGAAGGAAGGAGGGAGAAAGGGGAGGGACAGGAGGTAGAGAAAGAAGGAAGGAAGGAGAAGGAAAAGAGAAGGGAGAAGAAGAAAAAAGTAGGAAGAAAGGGAGAAGGAAAAAAAGGAAAGGAAGAAGTTATTGCTTAACGCATTGTAAGCCGCCCTGAGTCTCCAGAGTCTCCGGAGAAGGGTGGCATATAAATCAAATTAAAAAAGCGAGAGAGAGAGAAGGAAGGAAGGAAGAAGGGGAGGGACAGGTGGAAGAAAAGGAAGGAAGGAGGGAGGGGAGGGACAGGAGGAGGACAAGAAGGAAGGAAAGGAAAGGGAAGAGAGGGAGGGGAGAAGGAAAGAAAGAGAGGAGTAAGGAAAGAAGGAAGAAAGGAAGGAAAGAAAGAAAAAGAAGGAAAGAGGGAGAGGAAGGAAACGAGGGAAGGAAGGAAAGAAAGAAGGGGAGAGGAAGAAGGAGGGAAAAAAGGGAGAAGGAAAAAAGGAAAGGAGGAGGGAAGGAAGGAAAGAAAAAGGGGAGGGACAGGTGGAAGAAAAGGAAGGAGGGAGGGAGGGGAGGGACAGGAGGAGGACAAGAAGGAAGGAAGAGAGGGAGGTGAGAAGGAAAGAAGAGAGGAGTAAGGAAGGAAGGAAGGAAGGAAGGAAAGAAAAGGAGGGAGAAGGAAGGAAAGGAGAGGAAGAGGAAGGAAAGGAGGGAAAGAAAGAAAGAAGGGGAGAGGAAGAAGGAAGGAAAAAAGGAAGGAGAAGGAAAGAAAAGGAGAGAAGGAAGGAAGGAAGGGAAAGAAGGAAGCTAGCTTGTTACCTTTTGCGTTAACCCACCTCCCTTCCAGGTCGACCAAGGACTCCTCCTCCTTCACGGTGGTCCTGAACAACCTCCGGGTCTTCCTGATCTTCGATTGGCTGGTGCTGGTCCACGACTTCCTCCAAACCCCCAGCGACCCCAAAAAACCCTCCCGCCCGCCTCCGGCCCGCCAGCGGAGCCTCGGGGGCGAGACGGCGGTCGTTCCCAAAGCCATCAAGTGCGGCATCGTCACGAAACGGTCCTCGCTCCAGATCTCCACGGAGAAACAGCTGGAAGTCAAGGTCAACGTGACCGGTAAGGGCGGGTTTTCCGCCGGAAACCTTAATCGTGGTTTAATCGTGGTTTGTTGAACAAAACAGGCTCGCCGAAGATGCTGAAGGCCAAACCTGGGCCACATTATCCCCTGGATTTTGGTTGCTGTGTAAACCCCAGCTAATTATTTGCAAAGCAACCTATTCAAGTCAGTTATTAATAAAAAATAAGAACGATAATAATCTATTAAACTATAGGAGGTTGTAAGTCCTCAACTTATTTAGTGACCGTTTCGAAGGGACCATTTTTCACACACTTATGACCGTCGCAGCATCCCCGTGATCACGGGATCTAAAATCCAGACGCTTGGCGACTGACTCGTATTTACGACGGTCGCTGCATCCCAGGGTCGCTGCGATCCTCTTTCTGATCACCAAAGTCAAAGGGGAAGGGGGTGGGAGCCCAATTCACCCAGCGCCCCGCGTGACTCAACCGAGGCAAAATTCACTCAACCCACGTTTCACTGAGCGGCAGACATTTTGGCCGTAAATTGCGGACATAAATCGAGGGCGACCTGCGTGTTTAAAAACAAGAAAAATTGCAAGGAGAAAAGTAAGGATGGCAGGATGATAAAACGAAATGAGAGCACGTGGTCGAAAGGGGGGATTAGTTACCCTTGCCAGATGAGGTCATGGGGGGGGTCCTACAAAACCCCAAAGGGGGCATCTTTTGAATCTCGGGGACCCCCCCCCCCAATCTAGAGGGCTGCCAATGACTAGAGAGCATCCTTGCATCAAACTGGAAACCCCAGATCCAATCAGCCAAGCAGCTAATCCTCCACAATTGAGCTCAACATTTCCGCCGCTAAGCGAGACAGCTCTTTTCTCCCATTTCACGGGACTTCCTCGCCACCGTGGTTGAGCGAGTCCCTGCGGTTGTTTAAATGAGTCACATTAAGAACTTAATTAAATCAATGCGGTTCTTAAGCTAGAGAAATGGGTCCCTTATTTCAGCGCCATCCGAACGACGGGATGTAAATCAAGGATCCCGTCGATGAAATACATTTTGTAGATTAAAATTACGTTAAACGCATGATTGGGAGAGAGGCCTCCTCCTCTTCCTCGACCTCCTCCCAGCTCATCCACCTCGCCCCCTCCAACCCTTTTGATTCTCCTCCTCCAGATACGGAATTCGTGGTGGTCGAAGATATGACCTGCACGGACACTAACGCGGTCATTCTGAAGGGCACGACCGTCCTGACTTATAAACCCAAGGTGATCGATCATCCTTTCTCCGGGAGCCTGTCGGGCATCGAGGTAAGAGCGCTGGGTCGCCGCCGTGGGGCAATTTCCGTGGCATTCTGCGACCGACTGCATCCCGAGTCCCTGACGGAGGCTCATCATTTTCAGGACAGGAAGTCCTCAACTTACAACCACAATCGATCCCCAGATTTAGGTTGCTAAAGGGAGTGGATGCAGTGGCCTAGAGGTGAAGTTCTCGTCTCACTGGCTGTGAGTTCGATCCTAGACAGAGGCAGATATTTCTCTTTCTGGGTACACTGAGAATATATCGGCTGAACAAAACTCCGCATTGGCAACAGGAAAGGCATCCGGTCACTCAACTCTCAGCTCCATTCAGTTGCCCAGACTCCACTCCGCAAGGGATTATCTGAATCATTGCAGTTGTTAAATTAGTAAACCCAATTGACTTGACTCGTTGGAAGTTCGCAAATGGGGGATCACGTGACACCACCCCCCTCCCCAGGACTCTGCAACTGTCATAAATACAGGTCGCCCTCAACTTACGACAGTTCGCTTAACGACCAAAGTTACAAGGGCGTTGAAACATGTGGCTTTTGGACTGTTTTTCACCCTTGCAGCATCCCCACAGTGACGCCATCAGAAATTCTAGACGCTTGGCAACTGCTTCATACTTACGACCGTTGTGCAAAATCACATTTTGCGACCTTCCGACGAGCAAAGTCAGCCGGGGGGGGGGGAGCCGCATTCACTTCACAACCGCAGAGTTTTTGGGCTCCGTGGTCGTACGTCGAGGACTGCCTGTGTGAACCAGCTGCCAAGCGTCCGAATTTTGACTACGGGGGATGCTAGCAACGGTCATAAGGGTGGGGAAAAAAACTGGCCTCAGTCACTTTTTCCAGTGCTGTTGCAGCTTTGTCATTAAACGAACTGTTGTAGGTCAAGGATACCTATGGTTTTAAAAATAGCCTGGATAGCTCAACAGGCTAAAAGCAGACTAAAGCCTATTATTAACATCCAGCTGTCTGCAATTATTGCAAGTTTGAATCTCACCAGGTTCAAGGTTGACTCAGCCTTCCATCCTTTCTAAGGTAGGTCAATTGAGGACCCAGTTTGTGGGGTCAATAAGCTGACTTTGTATAAATATACAAAAGTATGAAGGCTATTGCTTAACGCATTGTAAGCCGCCCTGAATCTCCAGAGAAGGGCAGCATATAAATCAAATTTAAAAAATATATATATATGCATGTTCGACACACAGGTTGAGCTTCTTACGAAAACAAAAAGGCAGAATTTTCTGCCAAATAACCCAAGCTTAAAGGCCAGTGTTTGTCAATCCCGGCACCTTCCACAGATGTGGACTTCAACTCCCAGCATTCCCCAGTCCGCCATTTTCCCAGCATTCCCCCCACGCTGGCTGGGAGCATGCTGGGAGTTGAAGTCCACCCCCGTTGAAGTCGACATTATGGATAAAGTCTGCCGTAGGGTCTCCGGGTTGCCTCCCCTCCTTCCAGTCCCGCTTCAAAGTAAGGCAGCCTCCAAAGATCTACAGTTCGAATTCTGCTCTTTTAGGTTTTCTCCTGCCGGCTGGGCAACGAGCAGGAAACGGCCCTCTCCATCCTTGATCCGGCCCTGATCCAGGTGGAGCTGGTGGGGAATTCTTCCTACCCGAACGGATCGGGTCTCTTGGACGCTTTCAACGGTGGAGACTTCCCTCCCCTTCTAGAGGTAAGGTTTCTCCCCCCCCCCCACCCCAGAAATCTTTCCAACTTTAATTAGGCCACACCTGGAAGAATGCTGCATGCAGTTTTGGTCCCCACATTAGAAAAAAGAGGTTGAGACCTTTGGAAAAAAGCATAGAGAAGAGCAAGTAGGATGATGGAGGTTAAAACATACGAAGAACGGTTGCAGGATTTGGGTTTTATTTATTTTTATTTTTATTTTATCGAATTTATACACCGCCCTACTCCCAGAGGGACTCAGGGCGGTGAACAGCCAAGATAAAATACAAACAACATACAAAAGTTAAAAGCTATTAAAAATAGAGTAAATAATTTGGGCTCAAAAAGCAGAATTTAAAACATCCCATTAATATAAAGCATTTAAAACCCAAATTAAAAGGGAGAGTTAAGCCAGTTGGAATAAAAATGTTTTTAGGGCGCAGTCTAGAGAAGAGAAGGAGCAGGAGGGATGTGATAGCATTGTCCAGCCCCAAAGAAGAGGGCGGGGGGGACAATTTATTTTCCAAAGCACCTGAAGGCAGGACAAGAAACACAGAATGGAAACTAACCCAGGAGAGAAGCAACCAGGAATTGAGGAGGAATTTTCTGAAAAACGAGAACCATTAGCCAGCGGAACAGCTGGCCACCAGAAATTGTGGGTTGTCCATCACTGGAGATTTTCAAGAAGTAGGACAACCACTTCTGCTGTTTTTCTCCCTCCAGATCCAGCTGCAAACCCTCGACATCCGCCTCTCTTACAACGACGTCCAGCTCTTTCTGGCCATCGCCAAGTCCATCTCCAAGCAGACCAGCGGGGTGCTACCCAGCCCTCCGGCCGCAGACTCTCCGGCCCCTTCCGGCTCCTCTGGCCTGAATGAGATTTCGGGAACGAGCGCCGAACGGACGGAGGCAGCTAAGCGGCCACTGGATCCCGTCCTCGGTAGGAACGTCGGTTTCAAACTGAGGTTGACTTCTCTGGCTCCTCTGCACCCTGCTGCTCTGTCGGAGCCCAAATATCGGGAAATTAACGTCGGTGGTTGGAATGGGTTCTAATTATGGGCGGTCACTCGACTTACGACAGCAGGTGAGCCCAAAATTGATGTGGCTAAGCAAGACAGGGGAGAAATGAATTTGTCCCCTCTTACGATTTCTCTTACCACGGCGGTTAAGTGAATTGGCGGTTAAGTGAACCTTCTCCTCCTCCTCCTCCTCTTCTTCTCCTTATCCTTCTCCCTCTTCTCCTTTTTCTTCTTCTTCTCCTTCTCCTCCTCCTCTTCCCGTCTTCCTCTTCTTTTTCTTCTTCTTCTCCTTCTCTTTCTCCCTCTTCTCCTTTCTTCTTCTTCTTTTCTTCTTCTTCTCCTCTTTCTCCCTCTCCTCTTCTCCTTCTCCTCCTCCTCCTCCCCTTCTCATTCTTCTCCTTCTCCTGCTTCTTCTCCTCCTCCTCCTCCTTCTCCTCCTCCTCCCCTTTCCCCCCCACTCTTCCTCCTCCTCCTTTTTCTTCTCCTCCTCCTCCTCCTTCTCCTTCTCCTCCCCTTCCCATCTTCCTCTTCTTTTTCTTCTCCTTCTCCTCCTTCTCTGTCTTCCTCCTCCTCCTTTTTCTTCTTCTCCTCCTCCCTCTCTTTCTTCTTCTCCTCTTCCTCCTCTTCTCCTTCTCCTCCTCCTCCTCCTCCTCCCCTTCCCATTCTTCTCCTTCTCCTCCTCCTTCCCCTCCTCCTCCTCTTCTCCTCCTCCTCCCCTTCCCCCTCCCCACTCCTCCTCCTTTTTCTTCTTCTTCTTCTTCTCCTCTGGTTTTCCCCATTGATTTGGCTCATCCGAAGGTCGTAAATATGAGTCAGTGGCCAAGCATTTGAATTTTGATCAAGTGACTACGGGGCACACCTCAACGGTCGTAGGTGTGAAAAAGTCATCCTAAATCGCTTTTTGTCCCAGTGGCGTCGTAACTTCGAACAGTCGCTGAATGGACTGTTGTAAATCAAGGATCCCCTGCAGAACTTAACAGCTCGAGTTACTGGCTTAATAACTAAAACGATTCACTTAACAACTGCGGCAGGAAAGATTGTACAATGGGGCAAAACCCACTTAGCAAATCCCCCCTTAACAATGGAAATTTCGGGTCCATTGTCGTCGTAAGTCAAGGATAAAGAAATGGCAAAGTTTTCCATTTTTTAAAAAAAAATACCCTCAAAGAGAAATCGCAGTAAATGGAATAAAACCCTTACATTTGTGACCGGTGTTTTGCTTCCAGAAGTGCAGCTCGCCCGCCTGCAGGAACTGGGATTCAGCCTGGACGATTGCCGGAAGGCTCTGCTGGATGGCCAAGGTGCGTTATTTGCCTAGAGTCGTTATAGAAGTTTTTATGTATAACGTAGACTGAAGATGGCATTTTAATTTCACTATACGAGGGGCAATGATAATAAACTAAACGAAAGCCCTCGTCACTTCTCGCCTGGACTATCGTAACGCTCTCTACATGGGGCTCCCCTTGGGGTGCACCCGGAGGCTCCAACTGGTGCAGAATGCGGCCACGCGGGGGATTATGGGAGCGACGGGGCGCTCCCATGTGACACCTCTCCTGCACGAGCTGCATTGGCTACCGGTGGACTTCCGGGGGCGCTTCAAGTGTTGGTGATCGCATTTAAAGCGCTCCGTGGCTTAGGATCAGAGTACTTACGGGACCGCCTTCTGCGACCAATTGCCTCCCATCGGCCAGTTCGCTCCCACAGAGAGGGCCTCCTTAGGATGTCGTCAGCCAGACAATGCCGGCGGGCGACCCCCAGGGAGAGAGCCTTCTCTGTGGCAGCTCCTACCCTCTGGAACGATTTTCTCCCAGAGTTGCGAACGATCTCAGACCTCCGGACTTTTCATCGAGCCTTAAAAAACTTACTTTTTCCAGTTAGCCGGTCTGGCCTGATCTCATGGTTAATTTTTAGAGTTTGATATTAATTATTAATTGAACTGTTTTAAATTTATGGGCCAAATTTTATATTAGCGGCTTTTAATAATTGTTTTAACTTTTGTAAAATTGTGTTTTACTTCTGGCTGTTCACCGCCCTGAGTCCGCAAAGAGAAGGGCGGTATATAAATCTAAGAAATGAAATGAAATGAAACCAGTGATGAAATTCAATTTTTTTGACTACCGGTTCTGCGGGCGTGGCTTGGGTGTGGTTTGGCTTGGTGGGCGTAGCAGGGGAAGGATACTGCAAAATCTCCGTTCCCTCCCCACTCTAGGACCAGCCAGAGGTGGTATTTGCCGGTGTCAAATAAGCCAAGTGGCCACACACCGATTCCC
The DNA here is from genome assembly GCA_038048745.1 of Coluber constrictor foxii. Lineage (NCBI taxonomy): Eukaryota > Metazoa > Chordata > Lepidosauria > Squamata > Colubridae > Coluber > Coluber constrictor. The sequence goes on from CM075974.1 coordinate 15,417,822, forward strand.
TCCTTAACTTTCCTTATCTGATATCGGTCAGGTCAGCTGAAGAAAGCCGCCAGCTGGCTCTTCAAGAACGCCGAACCTTTGAAACGCTCCGGGTTCGAGTCCAGCGGCACAGACGGGCAGAGCTCCAGGACTCTTCGGCTGGTCTCCGGGGTGGAAGTCAAAGCTGAAAGCATCTGCATCTGTTTTATCGACGATTGCATGGACTGCGACGTTCCTTTGGCGGAGCTGACCTTTTCCCGTAAGTGGCTAGAAGGCGAAATACTAGAGTTGGAAGGGACCTCGGAGGTCATCCAGTCCAACCCCCTCCTGCTCAGGCAGGAGAAACCATACCATTCCAGACAGGTGGCTATTCAATCTCTTCTTAAAAACCTCCAGAGGTGGAGCACCCATAACGTCTGGAGACAAATTATTCCATCCATCCATCCCTCTCTACCTGCCTCTGTCTGTCATGTATCCTCTCTCTCTCTCTCTCTCTATCTATCTATCTATCTATCTATCTCTATCATCTATCAATCTCCATCTATCTATCTATCTATCTATCTATCTATCTATCTATCTATCTATCTATCTATCTATCTAATGTTTTATAACTCTATTGATCATTATCTACCTATCTCTATTATCTATATCTATCTGTCTGTCTATCTATCTATATCTAATTTCAGCTATCTATCTATCTAATGTTTCATATCTCTATCTTTCTGTCTATCTCTATCTACCTATCTCTATTATCTACCTATCTATCTATCTTTCTGTCTATCTATCTACCTATCTACCTACCTATCTCTATCATACATCCATCTATTTATCTATTTATTTATCTGTCTAATTTCATATCTCTATCTATCTCTTATCATCCATCCATCCATCCATCCATCCATCCATCCATCCATCCATCCATCTATCTATCTATCTATCTATCTATCTATCTATCTATCTATCTATCTATCTATCTATCTATCTATCTAATGTTTCGTATCTCTATCGATCATTATGTACCTATCTCTATTATCTATCTCTATCTATCTATCTATCTATCTATCTATCTATCTATCTATCTATCTATCTATCTATCTTTCCGTCTATCTTTCTGTCTATTTCTATCTACCTATCTCTATTATCTACCTGCCTATCTGTCTGTCTACCTATCTACCTATCTCTTATCATACATCCATCTATTTATCTATATAATTTCATATCTCTATCTATCTCTTATCATCTATCTATCTATCTATCTATCTATCTATCTATCTATCTATCTATCTATCTATCTATCTATCATCTATCTATCTCAGAATGATAGATTTGGAAGGGACCTTGGAGGTCTCCGGGTCCAACCCCCTGCTCAAGCAGGAGACCCTCTACCATCCCAGACAAATGGCTGTCCAGTCTCATCTTAAACTCTCCAGGGATGGAGCACCCACAACTTCTGGTGGCCAGTTGTTCCATCGGTTCATTGTTCATTTTTTTGACCACACTCGGGGGACAGCTGTCAAATGTCCCGGGCCTGATACTTAAAGGAAAGCTCAAAAGCTTTTTATTTTAGCATAAGAGGAGGGATCTTTGACCCCTTAAGGTCGTGAGGAATCTCTATTTCTATTTTCATTCTTTATTCTAGAGATTCAGACTTTCAGAATTGTGAATAATCGCCGTTTCCCTTGCAGGTTTGAATTTCCTTCAGCATTTGAGAGCCAGCCCAGAAGGCTACGCTCATTTTACGCTCTCCGGCGACTATTACAACCGGGAACTCTCCGGTAAGTCTCTGCCGCTAGCACAGCTGGTCCTCAACTTACAACCGTTCACTTTTAGTGACCGTTCAAAGTTACACCACCACTGAAGCCAGACACACTTAGTGACCTGTGATTAACTTAACAACTGGGGCAAGAACGTTCACTTATTAACTGTCTCCCTTAGCAACAAACATTTACGACTCAGTTGTGGCTGTAAGTCAAGGACTACCTGAATCTGACGTTAAGAGGGGTGGCCTTTATCAACCCCCATCTGCCATTCGCCCACCATGACTGAGCCCATCTCTCTCTCCATTTTCATTGAAAAACCAAATTCTTGATTAAGCTTTGGCCCTTCCCAGGGAGCGTGGCCCTGGGAATTGTTTTATATATATATATATAAAACAAACTATTCTAAAAATACGAGTTCCAGGTATATTTGTAAAGAAAGAAACAGACATTCTGCGAATTCCGGAACTAAAATAATTAAAATTTTATTCTACTAAGCTTTCGTCAGCCATCTGCTGACATCGTCAGAGTATTAAACTTACAGAGATCTCTGCCTTTGTATGCCATTAATCAATTTGGCCATATATTCCCTTCAAACTGATTCTTGGAGACAAGGGTAGATAAAAATCGATGCTTTTTTTTTAAAAAAAATAATTTTTTAAAAATTGGATTTTTTAAAAAATTTAAATCAGATTTTTTTTATCAAATTTATTTTAATAAAATACCTTTTATTAAAAATCTAATTCTATTTAAGATACATTAATAATTCAGTTTATTCAGCATGAAATGGAGCTTAGTTATGTAGCATATGAGGCTTTAGATTTCCACAATATTTGGACTGTCAGTGAGTCAACAACAGGTCAGGAGAGGAGCCGTGTCAGGATGGAGATGACAGGTGCTCTTTAAAAACGATGACTTAAATCGAGTCGATTTAAATCAAGCCTTTTTACTAGTGATTGTAATTGTGATTTAAATTATGGTTTAAATCGACTCGATTTAAATCAAATCCACCCTGCTTGGAGACCCTGTAGTTTTCTAGGATTTTTCAAAATGCCATTGCCTCCTTTCCTTGGGCTGAGAGAATGTGGCTGGCACAAAGTCATCCAGCTGGCTTCACGTCCAAGGGTGGGGCTAGAACTCCCCGTCGCCCGGTTTCTAGCCCTAGGCTCTCCGTAGGGTTGAATTGCAGCATTTCTCTCTCTCTCTCTCTCTCTCTCTCTTTTTTTTTTCTCCCAGGCTGGGAGCCGTTCATTGAGCCTTGGCCCTGCTCCGTGTTTTGGCAACGGCAGCCGGCCAGCCGCCTCCACCCCTCGCGGCTGAAGCTGGAAGTCAAGGCGAAGCACCGTCTGGATATCAACATCACATCCAGGTTAATCGGTAGGTGGTTATCTATCTATCTATCTACCTATCTATCATCTATCATCTATCTATCATATTTATATACCGCCCTACTCCCAGAGGGACTCAGGGCCAAGTTAAAAAACAGATAATACAAACATTAAAACCCGTTAAAATTATTAAATAATTTCCTCTTTTCCTGGCCTCCCTCCCCCATCTTTCTTTTCCTTCCTTCCCTCCCTTCTTCCTTCTTCTCCTAACTTTTTTCCTCCTGCCTTCCTTTCTTCTCATCTTCCTTCCCTCCCTTCCTTTCTTGCCTCCCTCCTTTTTCTTCCTTCCTTCCTTCCTTCCCTGCCTTCTTTTCTTGCCTCCCTCCTTTTCCTTTCTTTCTTCTGTCCTTCTTTCTCTCCCTCCCTTTCCTCCTTCCTTGCTTCCTTCTTCTCCTCCTTCCTTTTTCCTCCTCCTTTTCTTCCCTCCTTCCCTCCCTCTTTCCTTCCTCCTTCCTTTCTTTCTTCTTCCTGACTTCTCTTCTTCCCTCTTCCTCTCTTTCTTCCCTCCTTTTTTCCTTCTGCTCCTCTTTCCTTCCCTCCCTCCCTCTTCCCTTCCTCCTTCCCTCCCTTCCTTTCTTGCCTCCCTCCTTTTTCTCCCTTCCTTCCATCCTTCTTTCTCTCCCTCCCTTTCCTCCTTCCTTGCTTCCTTCTTCTCCTCCTTCCTTTTTCCTCCTCCTTTTCTTCCCTCCTTCCCTCCCTCACCCTTCCTCCTTCCTTTCTTTCTTCTTCCTTACTTCTCTTCTTCCCTCTTCCTCTCTTTCTTCTCTCCTTTTTTCCTTCTCCCTCCCTCTTCCCTTCCTCCTTCCTTTCCTTCCTCCCTTCCTTCCCTCCCCCCTCCATTCCCTCATTCATTCATTCAATCATGGCTCTTCGTCTCCTTCCCTAGAGCAATACGCCAGCACTAAGCAGTCCTGGATGGCCGATTACTGCAGTCAGGAGAAAGAAACGACGGAACTCGAATCGGAAGACTGGGTGGGCTCTTCGGTGGACCCCCCTTCCTTCAGGCAAGGTGTGGACTGGCCCCCGTGGCCTCGATTCCTGCAGCATGGATGCGGAGACCTTAACCAGCCTGCAAAGCATTCGGCCGGAGGCTTAGGATCCTCACCCCCACCTCCTTCTACAGACGCTGTTTTCCCCTCTGCCAAATCCCTCCCTTAACAGGCATCCGTTGTACTTTTTTATGTAACGGGCGTAAGTTACTTTCTTTTCAAGGCCGTCGTAACTCTGAACGGCACACGCAGCAAACCGTCATAACTTGAGTAGTGCCCGGAATGACCCGTAGCTCGAAAAACAAGGGTTGCTTTCTCTAGGGCTGAGATCAAATGACCTCTTTTTTTTTTCTTTTTTCCTTTTTCCTTTTCTCATCTCTTCATCAGGGTTCCCTAACTCGGTCGGGGAGCACTACAAATCCCAGTCAGAATCGACACATTTTCAAGACGGGGAATTGTAGTTCCAAGTCAGGGGTGGGCAAGGGGTTCTCTGTTTGGTGGGCGTGGCCTAGTCAGCCTCCTGCACCGTGTGTGTGTGTGTGTGTGTGTGTGTGGTTGCATTTTTGCCCTCCCCAGGCTCCCGGGGCTTTTCTTGAGCCTCCGGGAAAGGAAAACCAGCCTCCCCAGGCTCCAGAGGCCAGAATTTCTGGCCTTCCCAAACTTCCGATGGGCCCGTTTTTCGCCCTCCCCGAGCCTCTGCACGTTACTCCAAAATGGGCCGCGTGAGGACTCCTGGGTGGGCGGGGCCAGCCAGGAATGGGATTCACGGGTTCTCCGAACTGCACGGAATCTATACTACGGGTTTCTCCCGAACCCCCAGCGGCCTGATTGAAAGCCATTCAAAGGAACTTATTCCACCCCGCTGCAGAGTGACAGCTTTGGGCTGAGACGGTTTCTTTCCCCCCGCCCGCCCGCCCCCCCCCCCACTTTCCGACCACCGCCATCTTGTCTCCTAACCTGCCTTTTTCTCGCTAACATTGTCTTTCCTGTCTGCTAGGCCTTCCTCTTGCCTACCTTAGAACTAGGAGCGCAGCCAGTCTGACTAACCTAGAGCACCAGATGTATGCTAGAGGTATCGTATCCCCGGTCTCTCTCCAGATGCTTTCCCTCTTTTTCCTGGCTTTTCTGACGCTTTTGTGTGCCGACAGATGTTTAAAATATACCGCGTTCCCCCCCCAAAATGAGACTTATTATATTTAAATAAATAAGAACCTTATCTACCCTCCCCCTCTTTTGGGGAAGACATTCCTGACCCACCCAAAAGAGGCTGAACCTCGTAAGGGAGGCCCCACTCTACGCCTCCCTGCCTCGTTCCCTCGTTCATTCTTCCTTTTCTTTTTTTTCCTTCCTTCCTTCCTTTCTTTCAGCTGAAATGAAGGCGCCCAAACGGAGGCAGCCCTTTGTGCCTTTCGCCCTCCGGAATCACACCGGTTGCACCCTGTGGTTTGCCACGATGACCAGCACCCCAACTCGGTAAGGAAGCGAGAGGTGGGGACTTCCGGTCGGCCGTTTGATGGCGTCCGAGCTTTCTCGGACCGCACAGCCAGTCCTCGATTTACGACCGTTTAACGGAGCCCCAAGATTTCTGTCATCCAGTGAGACATTTGTGAAGTCAGCTTTGCCCCATTTTAAGACCTTTCGGGCCACCGTTGTTAAGTGAATCCTTGCAGTCGATAAGTTAGCCACCCGGTTGTAAAGCGAATCCGTCTTCCCCGTGAACTTCGCTTGTCGGCAGGTCGCAAAACGGGATCACGTGACGTTGTGACCGTCATAAATATGGCACCAGTTCCCAAGCCCCTGATTTTTGATCCCGTGACCATGGGCTTGCTACAACGGTCGTAAGTGTGAAAAACGGTCCTAAGTCCCTGTTTTTAGTGACGTCGTTTCTTCGAACAGTCACTAAACGAATGGTTGTAAGTCAAGGACTTCCCTATTCGTTTTACGAATCACTCAAGACAGCAAACATATCCAACACACATATCCTCCTCCTTCCTCCTCCTCCTCCTGTTTTCTCCAACCACCACCACAACCCTGTGAAGCGGACTTGAGATAAAGGGAGAGTAACCGGCCCCAAGGCAGGACTCGAACTCACGATCCTGGTTCTTGCTTTCCAGCGCGGCCCTCCTGCACAGTGGGAGCCCACCGGTCCTGCCAGAAGAAAAGGAGACCTTTCTGGACGAAGCCCATAAAGTCAGCGAGTGGCGGGAAGTCCTCGCGGGAGAAGAGGTGCCCTTCGCCTTCGAAGCCAAGGGGAAACTGAGGCACAGGTGAGGCGGCGGGAAAGAAAGCAGAAAAAATTTTTTTTCTCACCGTTTTCCCACTGTCTGTTAGATTTCCAGGCTTAGTTTCAGACCAGAGGAGGGATTTTATATTGATCATTTATACTCTTAGATATTCTTTCCATCATCTGGGTATATTTGATAGCGTCTCTGCGTCTGTTTATAGTATATAATCTCAAAAACCAGCAACAGTAATAATTTCATACCTTGTGCATATTCTACAAATGCTAATCGTTGTACAGGTAAGCCTCGAATCTATGACGGCAATTGAGCCCATGGTTAGATAAAAAAAAAAAAAAATTCTTAAGGGCAAAACTAGATTTTTTTTAAAAAAAATAATTCTTAAGGCAAAACTAGATTTTAAAAAACGATTAAGGCAAAGCTAGATTTTTTTAAAAAAACTATTCTTTTTAAGTTTTTTTAATTTTTTTTTTAAACACACAGATAGACAATATATTTTTTTCTGAACAGAGCATTGGCCGGTTCACAAATTTAAACAATTTTTAGTCATTTCAACACAATTTATATATTCCCCTTTTTTTTAAAATTAGATTTATATGCCACCCTTCTCCGAAGACTCAGGATGGTTTACAATGCGTTGAGCAACAGCCTTCATATTTTTGTATATTTTATACAAAGTCAGCTTATTGCCCCCCACTTTATTGCCATAGTATTTATTCTCTCTATTTTTCTTTCTTTTTTTCCCTTTCTTTCCTTTTTTCTTTTTTTTAAATCAAATATTACCCATTCACCCTATCTCTAATCTTAATAAAAAAAAAAATCCCATTTGGTTAAAAAAAATTGATTCTTAAGGCAAAACTAGATTTTTTTAAAAAAATATATATTCTTAAGGCAAAGCTAGATTTTAAAAAAAAAGATTCTTGAGGCAAAACTAGATTTTTTTTTAAAAAAAAAAGGAATGCTATGTTTGCTAAGTGAGAAATTTGTGAAGTGAGATTTGCCTTCTGTTTTACGACTTTTCCCGCCACATTGTGTTAAACAAATCCCCTGCGCTTGTTAATAACACGGCCGTTAAACCGTCCTAAATATGATCCAGTTGCCAAATTTGCAATCGCGCGACCCCTATGGTGATAGTGTGAAAAATAGTTATAAATAAGTCACTCCTTTCAGCGCCATTGTAACATCCAACCGTCACTAAAACGAACCGTTGTAAGTCAAGGACCTGCCTGCACTCTTACGAAAAACCTCACTTTATTACACTTTATTTTGTACTTTGTTAAACATTTTATTCAAGGTTGTAATACAGAAAAGATGTCAGATGTCAATTTGGGCCTGTCTCCTCCTAAACACCATTCCGTCAGCCTTCGCATACATTGATTTATTTATTTTTTTTAAATCACACCCCTCCAGGCATACTCACGACCTGAGAATCCACCAGCTGCAAGTGAGAGTCAATGGCTGGGAGGCCGTTAGTCCTGTGTCAGTTGACAAAGTGGGGATATTTTTCCGGTATGCGGCTCCAGATAAAAGCAGTTCTTCTTCAACGGTAAATTTAAGCTTTTTTCTTTTTTTAAAAATTTGATTTATATGCCGCCCTTCTCCGGAGACTCAGGGCGGCTTACAATGCGTTAAGCAACAGCCTTCATACTTTTGTATATTTATATTTATACAAAGTCAGCTTATTGCCCCCAACAAACTGGGTCCTCAATTGACCCACCTTATAAAGGATGGAAGGCTGAGTCAACATTGAGCCTGGGGAGATTCGAACTTACAGTCATTGCAGGCAGCTGGTGTTTAATCACAATGCATTAGTCTGCTGAGCTATCCAGGCTCTTTATTACTGATTTATATGCCGCCTTTCTCCTGAGACTCAGGGCGGCTTACAATGCGTTAAGCAATAGCCTTCATACTTTTGTATATTTATACAAAGTCAGCTTATTGCCCCCACAAACTGGGTCCTCATTTCACCTACCTTAGAAAGGATGGAAGGCTGAGTCAACCTTGAGCCTGGGGAGATTCGAACTTCCAGTCATTGCAGACAGCTGGTGTTTAATCATAATGCTTTAGTCTGCTGAGCTATCCAGGCTTGAATTCTTTTATTCTTTTCAGGGGAAAAAAATAGTTTAAGTTTAACACTAAACAAAAACTCTAATTAAAAAAAAAACACCAGACTGTAATTCTGAAACTGGAGGACCCTTCAGCTCTCTTATTCTGGAACATTAAAACTCAAATATTAACCACATTCAGAGTTTTTTTGTCCTGGTTTTGTTTTGTTTTTTTAAAAAGAAAAAGATTGTGCTCCATGAGAAGGAATTGTCAAGTTGCCAATGGGTCTCTCTCTCTCTCTCTCTCTCTTTCTCTCTCTCTCTCTCTCTCTCTCTCTCCTTCCCTCCCTCCCTCCCTCCCTCCCTCCCTCTCTCTCTCTCTCTCTCTCTCTCTCTCTCTGCCAGCATTCAACTTTCCTGCTCTTTTTTTTTTAACGTAGGTTGGCAGCCCCATTAGTAGAACCAACATCATCCATCCACAGGTTTATGTAAGTTGAATTTCCTTTCCTCCGGTCCTGCAATTTCTTGTATTATGGTTTGCTTAAACCATACAATGCCTTTAACAAACCAGTTGTAGGAGGAGAAGGAGGGGTGGAACTGAGGGTGGAGTCAAAAGAGGGGTCAGCCGAGAATCCCTACGTAGTCACAAGCAGACTTAAGTCCAACTTCCCTTGCTTTCCATCATCATCGTCATCTTTTAACTTTTTTATTTTATAATTATTTGAACATAATCCCTTGCCGGGTGGAGTCTGGGCAACCAAATGGAGCTGAGTGTTTTACTGGCTGGATGCCTTTCCTGTTGCCAATGCGGAGTTTTGTTCAGCATATATATATATATATATATATATATATATATATATATATATATATATATATATATATATATATTCTCATTGTGCCCAGAGAGAGAGAAATATCTGCCTCTACCTAGGTTCTAACTCACAGCCTCCTGATTGTTCACTCACTCCACAAATTGAGGTGCTTTCTGTGCCTAGCCCTAAATAGCAATAAATCAATTTAATTGGACCTGGCCTTCTGTGCTGGACACCAGGATTGGTTCAACGGGAGACGAAATAATGAATATCGCACTTGAACCAATAAGCAGAACTCTGCTCTTTTGAAGACCCATTGGAAAAACTGATTTTGCTGATAGATTTTGAGGATAATAGGGATTATCCTCAAAATTTGTAGGGATTTCCAAACTGGTGGGCTTAGTTCTGGAAAAGACTCTGACATTCCAGATGGGTTGTAAACGGACAGAAGCCCCGAAGAAATGGAATAAAGGGAGAAGAAATGGAATAAAGGGAGAAGAAAAGGACTCATCCACAGAACAAGACAAAATCAGTGGTGGAGCTGTGTTTGTTTTGTTTTGTTTTTAAATCCATATTCCAAATATATTTCAATCAGCACTGAGTGCGAGAGGGTGTTGTGGCCGGTACGTGGCCTGTGCAGCTAGTAGCTGATTCAGGCAGCGAGGAGGCCGGTGTGGTGCTGCACTCGAGTCAGACAATGAGGAGGCTGGAGAAGAAGTGCCAGAGGCCTCCAGAAGCTCCTTTAAGTGAAGAGGACGAAGAAGAGGAGCCTCTTCTCAATGGACAGGCGCACAGAGCTGCCAAAAGGCAGGAGTGGCTCCTCGGGAGGAGGTCTCCTCGAGAGTAAGGCTTGGGGTTAATTAGCCACTCCCTTAGCCTATTTAAGGAGGAACACCGACTGAAGCAATTCGCAGGGAACAACTTCGTTCATATTCCTTTGCGTCTTGATCTTAGTTCTCTGCAAATTGCTTCTGGGCTTTCTGCCAACCATAGTAAGATTACGATTATTTATTCTTTGAATTCTTGATGGCTGTTAATGCAGTTAATTAACACCCGTTGTTGTAAGAGGCTGGTTTATTTAGTAAACCAAGGTTTGAACGGACTTTGTGTGTGCTGCGATCTTTGGGGTCCGTAGCTGGGGCAGAACAGAGGGGGAGAATTAGGTTTATAAAATCATCGCATCCAACACAACATTAACTCTTGCTGGGTGCACAATAACAACGGGTTTCGGGGTGGAAGGTGTGGGGTTTTTTTTTGCATTTTTATTTAATTGCGGCCGGCCTGACTGAATAGATTAATTTTAGTGGGTTTTAAATTGGTTTTAACGGGGTTTTAATAAGGTGGTTTTAATAACAGCCAAATTGTTTTAACTTATTTTAGTCATTTTAATTTTTGTGTGGATTGTTTTAATACGGCTGTGAACCGCCCTGAGTCCCTCGGGAGAAGGGCGGTATATGCAATAAACTTTACTTTACTTTACTTTATTTAGATTTATATACTGCCCTTCTCCTTACGGACTCAGGGCGGTGCACAGCCAATTAAAAAACAAACATACAAAAGTTAAAATTTCATAAAATAACAATACAAGTGGCCATAGATTAAAACTAACTTCATATTAAAATTAAACTCTAAAATGATAAAATACTATAGGAATCAGGCTAAATTGATTTTCTCGTTGTTTTTTTTAAATGTGCATCTTATTAAGGGAAATCATTTGGGACATAAACGTCCATTATCAGTTGGTTTGTAGGATTTGGAGGTGTTTGTGTCCCACCGTATCTGCAAAATTGATTCCGTTTTCATCTTCCTTTTTTTAAAAAAAAAACATATATGTACATTTTTTTTTTACAGTTTTCTTCACTGCCTCCAGTTCGAGTGGTCTTTGCTGTGACCATGGAAGGCAGCGCCCGGAAGGTGATCACGGTCCGTTCAGCGTTGATCGTGAAAAACAAACTTGAAATGCCAATGGAGCTGAGGCTGGACAGTCCTTCTGCGCCGGACAGTAAGTGCTTGGACGGTGGAGGTCATCTAGTCCAACCCCCTGGTCAAACCCAATTCCTGCAAACCATCCTTTAGTCCCCAAGCCTTTAAGCGTCTTAGTTGCTCCTCTCTGCACTTTTTCCAAAGTCTCAACCTCGTTTTTTTTTTTTTTTGTAACGTGGGAACCAAAACTGGATCTTTTAAGGGATTTCTTCCTAGAATGAGGAGGGACGTGGTCAGTTATTTGGCCAGAGGGGAGTGGAAAGGCCTGTGTTAAGGATGAATTTGAGAGTCGCCTTGCAAACCACGGTGCTATTATAGACGCTATAACGTGGATGTCATGGGGAAATGAAACAGCTGGCAAGGGGAAAAAAAACCCAGCCCAGCTCAGTGGATCCCTCAGATCCCTCAGAAATAATGGTACCCTTTCCACCTGCGTGCAGAACCTGTCCTGCTCCCGGCGGTCATGCCGGGCGACTCTTTCGCCATCCCCCTGCACCTGACTTCCTGGCGTCTCCAGGCCAGGCCGAAAGGCACCGGAGTCTTTTTCTGCAAATCTCCCATCCACTGGACGAATGTCCAGAAGGCTTCAGAGGTCAGCAGCAGCAAGAGAGAGTGTCACTCCATGGAGCTGGACCACAGCCGATTCTTCAGGTGAGTGGACTGTTCAGATGAGGTGATTCTCCAGGTGAGCCAATTCTTCAGAGAAGAGAAGAGAAGAGAACAGAACAGAATGCAGAAAAATGCAGAAGAGAATAGAAAACAGAATGGAATAGGAATAGGAATAGGAATAGGAATAGGAATAGAACAGAACAGAACAATAAATAGAATGCAGAAAAATGCAGAATGTAATAGAAAATAGAAGAGAATAGGCTACAGAATGGAATGGTGATTGTTCAGATGAGGTGATTCTCCAGGTGAGCCAATTCTTAATAGAATAGAGTAGAGTAGAGTAGAGTAGAGTAGAATAGAGTAGAACAGATCAGAACAGAACAGAATAGAAGAATATAGAATATAGAATAGAATAGAATAGAATAGAATAGAATAGAATAGAATAGAATAGAACAGAACAGAATGCAGAAAAATGCAGACTAGAATAGAAAACAGAAGAGAATAGGAAATAGAACAATAGAATAGAATAGAATAGAATAGAATAGAATAGAATAGAATAGAATAGAATAGAATAGAATAGAATAGAATAGAATAGAATAGAATAGAATAGAATAAGAATTAGAATATTGGCCAAGTGTGATTGGACACACAAGGAATTTGTCTTTGGTGCATACACTCTCAGTGTACATAAAGAAAAAATAATGCATTGTAAGCCGCCCTGAGTCTCCGGAGAAGGGCGGCATATAAATTGGACTAATAAATAAATAAAGAAATAGGATACTCAAGGACATGGAGCGTTCATAAGAGCCTCATAAGAGGCAGGGATTTCTCTCCCTCCTCCTCCTCTTTCAACCGTCCCCCGTTGTCTCCCTCCATAGATTTTGTGTGGCCATCAAGAAAGAGAATTATCCCGACTACATGCCTTCCAGCATCTTCTCCGACAGCGCCAAGCAGATTTTCCGCCAGCCGGGACACACCATTTATCTCTTGCCCACCGTGGTGTTGTGTAACTTGCTCCCTTGCGAGCTGGAGTTTTACGTCAAGGGCGCCCCTATCAACGGGACCCTCAAACCGAGGAAGGAAGCCGTCCTCCATACCGCTGACACTTCACAGAACATCGAGCTGGGTAAGCTGGCTCTCCGGTTCCAATCTGGCTGACCGCCGATGATGTCCGTCTGCAAATCGATTCGGTCACGTTGATGGGTGGTCTCCCAAAATCTAATTTTACCTTAAGAATCATTTTTGGGGGGAAGGAATCTAATTTTGCCTTAATCATTTTTTAAAAAACTTAATTTTCCTTTAAGAATCATCAATTCAATACAAATCTTCTTTTTTTTAAACACTTTTTAAAACTTTTATTACATTAAAAAACATAAAAAATTATATCAGTCAACCACAGCTATTGGTTGGTGTTTTTCTTGTGACAATAATTCATGCATTGGTGGTGTTGAATAATTTGCAATGCATTGAATAATTCATGCATTGGTGGTGTTTTTCTTGTGACAATAATTCATGCATGCAAAAAATAAATTGTGCGTATTTACATTCTTACTTTATCTATTACTTAAACTTAATAACTATCTATCTTTAATCTGTCTCCTTTCTATCCACTTATACCACTGTTCCCACATACTGGAACGGTTATTTATTTATTTATTTATTTCGGTACGATTCACCTTCCTTCCTTCCTTTGCCTCGACTTCAGGGATCTCCCTCGAAAACTTCACTCACTGCAAGGAGCTTCTGATCCCGCCAGGAACGCAGAATTACGTGGTGCGGATGAGGCTGTACGACAGCAACCGGCGTCTTCTCAACCTCACCATCCGGATCGTGGGCCAAGCCAAAGGCTCCTTGAAGATATTCATCTCGGCTCCTTACTGGCTCATCAACAAAACAGGTTCAAACCTCCCAAACATCTTCCATTTATCAACTATCCTATCCTACATTCTATTCTATTCTATTTACTCTCCTATTCTATGTTCTGTTCTGTTCTGTTCTGTTCTGGTTTTCTGTTCTGTTCTGTTCTATTCTAATCCTCTTCCTCCTCCTCGTCATTCCATTCTATTCCATTCTCCTTCCTTCTTTCCTCATTCTATTCTACTCTACTCTACTCTACTCTACTCTACTCTACCCTACCCTACCCTACCCTACCCTACCCTACCCTACCCTACCCTACTCTCTATTCTATTCTATTCTATTCTATTCTATTCTATTCTATTCTATTCTATTCTATTCTATTCTATTCTATTCTATTCTATTCTATTCTATTCTATTCTATTCTATTCTATTCTACTCTACTCTACTCTACTCTACTCTACTCTACCCTACCCTACCCTACCCTACCCTACCCTACCCTACCCTACCCTACTCTCTATTCTATTCTATTCTATTCTATTCTATTCTATTCTATTCTATTCTATTCTATTCTATTCTATTCTATTCTATTCTATTCTATTCTATTCTACTCTACTCTACTCTACTCTACTCTACTCTACTCTACTCTACTCTACTCTACTCTACTCTATTCTGTAGTCTATTCTCGTTTTCTATTCTATTCTACTCTACTCTACTCTACTCTACTCTATTCTGTAGTCTATTCTTGTTTTCTATTCTATTCTATTCTACTCTATTCTATTCTGTAGTCTATTCTCGTTTTCTATTCTATTCTGTTCTCTCTTTATTCTGTTCTGTTCTATTCTACTCTACTCTACTCTACTCTACTCTATTCTATTCTGTAGTCTATTCTCATTTTATACTCTACTCTATTCTCTCTTTATTCTATTCTATTCTACTCTACTCTACTCTATTCTATTCTGTAGTCTATTCTTGTTTTCTGTTTTCTATTCTATTTTATTCTATTCTATTCTATTCTATTCTATTCTATTCTATTCTATTCTATTCTATTCTATTCTATTCTATTCTATATTATTTTCTATTTTCTCTATTGTCTATTCTATTCTATTCTATTTTTTCAATACCCTTTCCCCCCCCCCCCCCCCCCTTATTTGCATCCAAAGGGTTGCCCTTAATTTTCCGGCAAGACAACGCAAAGACCGACGCAGCCGGCCAGTTTGAAGAACACGAGTTGGCCCGCAGCTTGAGCCCTCTTCTCTTCTGCTATGCTGACAAAGAGCAGCCAAACCTGTAAGCTTCTTTGGGATGGGGAGTGTGTGTGTGTGTGTGTGTGTGTTCGGTTATTACAACTTTGGCAGCGTGTCAAGGGAGATACCAGCCTTATTCCCGAAGGACTGTGGCAGGCTTCTGTCACAAACTATTCACAAACTGCTTGGGACTCATTATGGGCTGGGAATGAACAGAATTCACAGCTGTTGAAATAAAAAGAGGGTTTTTGGGACGAAGCGTGTGATTGTTACTGTCTCAGGCAGCCTTTGCGAGATGAAGTGGGGAATGAAATTTAGGAACACCCGGACGGGAGAAACGATGTTCCTGCTAGCAATTTACAGGTGGTGTCGTAACTCAGCGGAGAGTTGAGAACTTAATTTCTTCTGATTTTGTGTGTGTGTGTGTGTGTGTGCAGTTGTACCATGAGGGTTGGCAGAGGTATCCACCCCGAAGGGATGCCCGGTTGGTGCCAGGCGTTCTCCTTGGACGGAGGAAGCGGCGTCCGAGCCCTTAAAGTGATCCAACAAGGAAATCGACCGGGTCTTATATATAATATTGGTACGTCTTTCTCCGTTTTCCTTTGTCCTTTGCAATGTGGGATTTTTAAAATTATTATTATTATGATGATGATTCTTTTGGGGTGGAAGGTCATGATTTCTTTTAAAAGTTTCTTTATAGTTAGCCACTCAGAGCCTTTGGGATAAGGGTGGCAACAGACAGACAAATAAAGGAGAATATTTGTAGCTCAGGGTTGAAATAATAATAATGATGATGATGATGATGATGAAGAATCTCACTACAGATTAACCAATCATAATAATAATAATAATTTTATTTCTATACCGCCCTTCTCCCGAAGGACTCAGGGCGGTGTACAGCCTATTAAAAGCACAAAGACAAACATAAATTAAAAATTATTAAATAATTTCAGCTCAAATATAAAAATATAAAACCCCAAATTTAAAACGTGCCCAAACTCTGGCCTTCTTGTCCTGACCGGCTATGTGTTTTAACCAGGTATCGACGTTAAGAAGGGCAGAGGTCGCTACATGGACACTTGCATGGTGACGTTTGCACCTCGCTACCTGCTGGACAATAAATCATCGCACACTCTCGCCTTCGCCCAGAGGGCTTTTGCCAGAGGACAGGTAAACAAAAAACAAAAAAACCCCACCATCCTTTGCTCCTCCTATAACCCCTAAAGATTTCTCAAGTTCGGCCATTTAATGATGGCTGGACTCCAGCTCCCAGAATTCCCTCTTCCCGTGCTGGCATGGAGGGATTTTGGGAGTTGAAGTCCCGAGATTGAGGAACGTTGCCTTAACGTCATAATGATTAACCTATTTCCTACCTCCTTATCTTCTATAACGACTATAACTTTGTGGCTTGCATCTTACGATCTAAATTAATTAGTATCCTTGTATGATTTATGTCAATTGCTTATTTAGTATCCATGCCTATCACTGAATGTTGTATCTAATGTTTTATGATGAATGTATTTTTGCAATGACTATGATTAATGACCTATCACTATGGCTGTATGTACGCTGAGAGCATGGACACCAAAGACAAATTCCTTGTGTGTCCAATCACACTTGGCCAGTAAAGAGTTCTCCCCCTTCTCGATAGGGAACTTCCAATCCGGACGGCTACATCTCCACCCTCCCGGGTTCCAGCGTGGTCTTCCACTGGCCACGCAACGATTACGATCAGCTGTTGTGTGTCCGGCTGATGGACGTCCCCAACTGCATTTGGTCCGGAGGCTTTGAAGTCAACAAGAACAATTCCTTCCACATCAACATGAGGTAGGAAATGAACAGCGCTGTGTCTTACAAACTGCCGTTGGGAGTCCTTTGGTGTTGTGGCTTCCCTGGAGATTTTGCAGTATCCTTCCTTTGCCATGCCCACCAAGCCACACCACATCCACCAACCCACGCCCACAGAACCGGTAGTAAAAAAAAATTGGATTTCACCAGTGCCTTCGACCATATCAAAGCGCAAAGTTCCAGAAACAAATTATTACTAAAAATTTGATAAAAGCAATTTAAAACGAAATTGGGATAAAACAACAATTTAAAATGAAATTGGAATGAAACAACAATTTAAAATGAAATTGGAATAAAATAACAATTTAAAATGAAATTGGAATGCAATCGATAATTTAAGATAAGAGATAAAATACGATGAAACATTTTGTTTACGAGCGAGGATTTACAACAAGAGGAAGGGGACGTCTTTGCCAGGTTGCGATACACAACACGGCCCTTGTTTGCGTTTGCAATTCCCCAGGGACACCCTCGGGAAGTGCTGCTTCCTTCAAGTCGAGATCACCTTGAAGAGAGCCACCTACTGCGTCTCGTTTAGCGACACTGACAAATTCCCGCCTCCGTACCGCATCGACAACTTTTCTAAGGTAAAAAGTCCCTGTTTGGGCGCCTTAAAATGAGCATTTTAACTGCAGATGCAAAGTACGAAGAAGAATGCTCGTTGGAGCTTGGATTATCGATAAATCCTCGATTTAGAAATATTGCTATTATATCCCCTCCCAGTCCTTCTTTTCCCTAGATTAGACATGCCCCATTCCTGCAACCGTTCTTTGTATGTTTTAGTCTCCAGACCTTCAATCCTCTTGAGTTGCTCTTCTCTGCACTCTTTCCTCCCAGGTTCCAGTTGTCTTCACCCAACACGGTGTGGCCGAGCCACGTCTCAGCACCGAAGTGAAGCCCTCCACCACTTTAGACTATGCCTGGGACGAGCCCACCCTCCCGCCTTACATCACCCTGACGGTTAAAGGGGCCGGCTCGTCCGAAGTCACCTGCTGCATGAACGACTTTCAAGAGAACAAGCAGCTGTATTACGAAAACTTCATCTACATCGCGGCCACTTATACCTTTTCGGGGTGAGCACGTAAAAAAAGGTTCAATCCTCAAGCAAAGGTTATACAAACTGGAGGCATTTCGCCCAAGGAGCTTCTGCGGTCCCCGCGAAAAAATTTCAGGTTAGGCATAGCGTCGAGAGTTGTTGGAATGAAGTCACCCTTGCAGGGGCTTCTCAGAACAGAACAGAACGGACAACGTTGGAAGGGACCTTGGAGGTCATCTAGTCCAACCCCTTCTTGAATAGAAGAGCCTATAATATCACGGACTAATTGGTCTCTTCTTAAAAATCTCCAGTGATGGAGCACCCTCAACTTCTGGAGGCAAGCTGTTTCATCCGTGCATCCATCCGTCTGTTTCATCCGTCCCTCATTTGTCTGCCTGCCTGCCTTTCTCTCTTCTCTCATCTGTCTGTCTGTCTGTCTGTCTGTCTGTCTGTCTGTCTGTCTATCTACCTATCTACCTACCTACCTACCTACCTACCTACCTACCTACCTACCTACCTACCTACCTATCTATCTATCTATCTATCTATCTATCTATCTATCTATCTATCTATCTATCTATCTTATCTCTCTTTCTCTCTCTCTGTCCCTCCCTCTCTCCAGCTATCATATCTATGATCCATCCATCCATCCTATCTATCTAATCTAATCTAATCTAATCTAATCTATCTATCTATCTATCTATCTATCTATCTATCTATCTATCTATCTCCCTCTCTTTATCTTATCTGTCATCTATCTATCTATCTATCTATCTATCTATCAATCATATCTCTCTTTCTCTCTCTCTCCCTCCCTCTCTCCAGCTATCATATCTATGATCCATCCATCCTATCTATCTATCTAATCTATCTATCTATCTATCTATCTCCCTCCCTCTCTTTATCTTATCTGTCATCTATCTATCTATCTATCTATCTATCTATCTATCTATCTATCTATCTATCTATCTTCTCTCTTACGCATCCATCCTTCCTTCCTTCCTCCTCTCATTCCCCCCCCTTTCCTCCCTTTCTGCCTTCCTTTCTTCCTTCCTTCCCTTCATCTTTCTGTCTTGCATCTTATCTACCTATCTCAAAATCATAGGGTTGGACCAGACCTTGGAGGCCTTCTAGTCCAACCCCTCCTTGAGCAGGAGACTCCATAACTATCCCGGACAAATTCCTGTCCACTCTCTTCTTAAAACCCTCCAGTGTTGGAGCATTCACAACTTCTGGTGGCAAATTGTTCCACTGGTTAATTGTTAGAAAATTTCTCCTTAGTTCAGGTTGCTTCTCTCCTTGATGAGTTTCCACCCATTGCTTCTCCTCCTGCCCTCAGGTGCTTTGGAGAATAGCTTGACTCCCTCTTCTTTGGGGCAGCCCCTGAGATATTAGAACACTGCTATTCTGTCTCCCTAGTCCTTCTTTTCATTAAACTAGACATCCCCCAATTCCGGCGACGTCCAAATATTCCGGACGTCCAACCCAGCCTAGCAGTTTTCCACGCGGAATTTCAACAAGAGCTAAAATCTCTTTCTGGGATTTTGGTCTGGTCTTCGTCTGCGGTTCTCTTCTTATCCTCCCTTCTCCATTTTTCTTTGGAATTCAAGAGTCCAGGAAGAGACAGGAAGACCCGTCACTACCCACAAGGACCTTGACTGCGCTGAGCTGGTCCTGGATGTTTCTCCCAAGACGCAGAGAGTCATCTTAAAGAAAAAGGTATGATGGTTTTCTTTCCACTGTGGACATCCTGGGTAGGCCCATGCCTACATGGCCTGCTAACCAGCATGATTATTTGGTCAGTGAGAAGAGCATTGGTGGAGACCCTGCCTTCGAAGGTGGGGAGAAAAAAACCCGTGCCTCAGCAGCCTCTCGGCTTCATTGCCCCCTTTTGTTCCCTCGCAGGAACCCGGGAAACGCTCTCAGCTGTGGAGAATGACCGGAACCGGCATGCTGTGCCACGAAGGCTCGGCCGTCCCCCGCCATCCCAATAAACCCTCCCCGCCTCGCTCGGCCGAGTCCTCCATGATTCTGGACATCGCTGGGTTGGCCGCTGTGACGGACAACAGGTGGGCGGAGCTCAAGACGCTCGGTTAGAACCAGACCCTACGGCCTCCTGCTTGAGTAGGGGGCTGGACTAGAAGACCTCCAG
The DNA here is from genome assembly GCA_038048745.1 of Coluber constrictor foxii. Taxonomy (NCBI): domain Eukaryota; kingdom Metazoa; phylum Chordata; class Lepidosauria; order Squamata; family Colubridae; genus Coluber; species Coluber constrictor. The sequence goes on from CM075974.1 coordinate 15,437,761, forward strand.
GGTCCCTTCCAGCTCTATTCTGATTGACTGATTGATGGATTGATTGATTGATTCATGGCTAGATGGATGGATGGAAATGGTCCATCCATCTAGACTCTAGACCGATGGAATGGCCTAGGGTCTCCTACTTGGATGGATGGATGGATGGATGGATGGATGGATGGATGGATGGATGGATGGATGGATTGAAATGGTCTAGGGTCTCCTGCTCGAACAGGGGGTTGGACTAGAAGACCTCCAAGGTCCCTTCCAGCTCTATTCAGATGGATGGATGGATGGATGGATGGATAGATGGATGGATTCATGGCTAGATGGATGGGTGGAAATGGTCTAGGGTCTCCAGCTGTATTCTGATTGATTGATTGATTGATTGAAATGGTCTAGGGTCTTCTGCTTGAGCAGAGGGTTGGACTAGAAGACCTCCAAGGTCCCTTCCAGCTCTATTCTGATGGATGGATGGATTGATATGGTAGAGGGTCTCCTGTTTGAGGAGGAGGTTGGACTAGAAGATCTCCAAGGTCCCTTCCAGCTCTATCCTGATTGGTTGGTTGGTTGGTTGGTTGGTTGGTTGATACGGTGTACAGTTTCCTGCTTGAACAGGAGGTTGGACTAGAAGACCTCCAAGGTCCCTTCCGGCTCTATCCTGACCGATGGATGTTCTCGTTGCTGCGCTAGATACGAGCCCCTGATGCTGAGGAAGCCAGACCGTCGGAGAAGCACGACCCAAACCTGGAGCTTCCGGGATGGGAAACTGCTGTGCGGCATGCATGGACTCGCAGTGCAGGTAGGCAGGGGGTCTTCTTTCCCCCCTCCCTTCCTCTCCCCCCCCCCCCCCACACACATTTGGTCGCCCTTTTGTGACCTTCTGACAAGCCAGACTCACTTAACCGCCGTCACTCGGCGATAAGTTGTCTCATTTCAGACCTTTCTCGCCACGGTTGCTAAGCGAGTCACTCTGTTCATCTGTATCTATCCAGGGGGCATTGGGTGGGGTTTCCCCTTCTTCCTCTGGTCCTCTTGTCTTGTCCTTCTTAGGCCAAAGGAGGCAGAGCCGGGCTTCATGATGGGGCAGAAGTCGTTCTCGGACCTGACACTTCCCTTGAACAGTTGAGTCCGGTCCCTTCGGAGCAGCAGTTCATCAATCAGAAGATGCGGCCTGGTTCGGGAGCCCTGGCGGTCCAGGTTCTTCCGGATGGTCCCACCAGAGTTCTCCAGGTAACGGTTATCCTTTTATTTTATTTTATTTTAAATTGGATCTGAACCAAACCATTAAGGGGGAGAGCCTTCTCTGTAGGGGCACCTGCCATCTGGAATGAGCCCCCCCCCCGGGAGATACGGAGGATCCCAGATTTACGCCATTTTCCGCCGCGTCCTCAAAACATTTTTATTCCAGCAGGCTACTCTGGCCTGACTCTCCCTTTTAAATTGGCTTTTAAGTTTTATATAAATTGGGAGTTTTAAATGTGACTTTTTTTAAAAAAATTAGATTTATATGCCGCCTTTCCCCGGAGACTCAGGGCAGCTTACAATGCGTTAAGCAACAGCCTTCATACTTTTGTATATTTTTATACAAAGTCAGATCCAGAGAGAGAGAGAGAGAGATTCTCTTGTAATCCCATCGCTTGAAACCCACGGACCACAAGGCCCATGCTGTGTACACACACACAACCCTCGACAAATTGTCAACTTCCTGGAATCGCAGCCCGAAAAGAATCCTTATTCTTAAGGATTTTAATTTCAATTTTTTTAAAAAAAAATATTTAAATCGTTTTAATTAAGTTACCCGGTCCTTTCCTCTACATAACTGATTTTAGAATATTCTATGGAAATACGCATGATCATATTTCTCCCACCCACCCCCTTACATAGTCAATTTTGCCCATCCTAACTCTGCCTCCCTTATTAGATCACCGATTTCAACCAGCGCAGGAACGAGCGTCTCTCGTACGAAGGGGAGGAGCTGGATCAAGATCTGTGGAAATTGAAAAACCCAAACCTGGAACAAGAGTTGGAAGTGAGTTTTGTGTTGTTCTTGTTTTTTTTTTTGCAGAGAACGGAGGTTGCCGTTCCTTCTCACCCAAAGGACAACAACAATAACTTTACCTGTGTGTGTGTTTCGTCCCTCTTCGCAGGTCCAGCTGAAATTAGAAGGAGGGATAGGTCTGTCCTTGGTGAACAAGGCCCCCGAAGAACTCATCTTTGCGACTTTCACGGGCATCACAGTCCATTTCACCCAGCTGTCGGCCAGCCAGGTGCTGGAACTGAGCGTACAGGATATGCAGGTAAGTGAAAGGGCAGGTGGAGAAAACCAGCCTTGCCATGTTCACCTTGGGACCGATTCAAGGATAGGGTGCAAGAGAAGAGCAAAAGAGAGGATTAAGGACAGGAGACAAAACGAACCGTTAAGGGAGCTACGTATGTCCAGTCTAACAAAGAGACGGATCGGGGGGGACATGATAGCTGCAGTGGTGGCTTCCTTCCGGTTCCGCCGACGTCATATCGTCACTGAACTGGTTCTGCCCGGCCCCCCACTCCCCGGGTTATTCTTACCTTTTATTTGGCCCCACCCGCAATCTATTGCTGCCTCCTGAGTCTCAGCTGATAGCTAGAGGGAAAAAACTGTTTAAATTCTTGCCGCCAGGTTTCAAAGGGCCGCCATACAGTAGATCAGTGTTAAAAGAAAACAAATGAGTAGACCGGTGCCTGCAAAAATACAGGAGTAGACCAGTGCCTGCAAAAATACATGAGTAGATCAGTGCCTGCAAAAATACATGAGTAGACCAGTGCCTACAAAAATACATGAGTAGACCAGTGCCTGAAAAAATACGTAAGTAGATCAGTGTCTGCAAAAATAAATGGGTAGACCAGTGCCTGGAAAAATACATAAGTAGATCAGTGTCTGCAAAAATAAATGGGTAAACCAGGGCCTGGAAAAATACATGAGTAGATCAGTGCCTGGAAAAATACATGAGTAGACCAGTGCCTGCAAAAATACATGGGTAGATCGGTGCCTGGAAAAATACATAAGTAGATCAGTGTCTGCAAAAATAAATGGGTAAACCAGGGCCTGGAAAAATACATGAGTAGATCAGTGCCTGCAAAAATACAGGAGTAGACCAGTGCCTGCAAAAATACATGGGTAGATCGGTGCCTGGAAAAATACATAAGTAGATCAGTGCCTGCAAAAATAAATGGGTAGACCAGTGCCTTTTCTCAGCACTTACTAAACATCGTGTTTTTCTGGATATTTAATACACTTAACAGTACAGATTCCATTCTTACTCTCCACCCCTTTTTTTTTTCCAACCACTGGTAAAATAAGTTCCACCTTTAATCAATGGAATAACTTGCCTCCAGAAGTTGTGGATGCTCCATCACTGGAGGCTTTTAAAAAGACTGCGCAGTCTTTTATCTGGAATGGTATAGGGTCTCCTGCTTTGAGGCAGGGGGTTGGGCTAGATGGCCTCCAAGGTCCTGATATTCTGTAAGCTTCCTCGGCTTGCTCGTCTATGGATCAGATCTGGGGCCTCTGTTTTAATTGCAGAGCTGTTTATTGCCTAGAGTTTGCAAACCTCTGAGCGTCTGTTTCCCCCTCTCCTGTTCTTCCTAGGTAGACAACCAGCTTCTCCGCACCACTCAGCCCTTCATGCTTTTCCTCACCCCCAAGCTGGGCGAAAATGAAGCTGCCGAAACGGGCCCGGCCCTGCAGCTCAACGCTATGAAATTCCCCAGTAAAAGTCCTTTAAGTGACATCTACAAGGTAATCCATTCTGACGCTGATGACGTTACCTAGCTGGGTCCTGGAACATCCAAGTGCAGAGAGCACCAGGGACTCCACAATTATCATCATCATCCCCCCACTCCTCCTCTTCCTCCTCCTCCTCTCTGCAAACCCACCTCTCTTCTAGCACTGATAACGTTACTTAGTTGGGTCGTGAAAGGTCTGTGAGGAAACAGAGAGCACCAAGGCCCCTAGAACGGAACAGAACAGAACAGAATAGAACAGAATAGAATAGAGAATGTAGAGTGGAGTGGAGTGGAGTGGAGTGGAGTGGAGTGGAGTGGAGTGGAGTGGAATGGAATGGAATGGAATGGAATGGAATGGAATAGAATAGAATAGAATAGAATAGAATAGAATAGAATAGAATAGAATAGAATAGAATAGAATAGAATAGAATAGAATAGAATAGAATAGAATAGAATAGAATAGAATAGAATAGAAAACATGGAATGGAATGGAATGGAATGGAATGGAATGGAATGGAATGGAATGGAATAGAATGGAATAGAATAGAATAGAATAGAATAGAATAGAATAGAATAGAATAGAACAGAATAGAAAACATGGAATGGAATGGAATGGAATGGAATGGAATGGAATGGAATGGAATGGAATGGAATGGAATGGAATGGAATAGAATAGAATAGAATAGAATAGAATAGAATAGAATAGAATAGAATAGAATAGAATAGAATAGAATAGAATAGAATAGAATAGAATAGAATAGAATAGAAAACATGGAATGGAATGGAATGGAATAATAATAGAATGGAATGGAATGGAATGGAATGGAATGGAATGGAATGGAATAGAATAGAATAGAATAGAACAGAACAGAACAGAACAGAACAGAACAGAACAGAACAGAACAGAACAGAACAGAACAGAACAGAATAGAATAGAATAGAATAGAATTATTTACGCTTTATTGGCCAAGTGTGATTGGACACACAAGGAATTTGTCTTTGGTGCATTCTAATTTTTAATAATGATTTACTAATAATTCTGATTTTATTGGGAGAACAGCCCTTGTTTGATCTCTTTCTTCTAAGGCCGCCAGGCCCAAACTCCCAAGAGGCTGCATTTCAGAGCGCTTGAATTCCAGACTTGCGAGGTTCTCACGCGTTAAAACTCTCTTAGCGATTTAGCAGTCTGTGACCTTGCGATCACGTTTCTTTGCGGCCCACCTCACGGTCCAGGATCACCTCTTGGTGTCCTTTCCTTCACCTCTCTTTCCCTGCCTCCTCCCGAGCGCCCGGTAGGCTGCAATTGTCCTCTTCTGTTGTTCCAGCATCTGATGGTCACGGCGAGCAGATTCACGGTTCAAATCGAAGAGAAGCTCCTTCTGAAACTTCTCAGTTTCTTCGGCTGCAACCAGTCAGAATCAGGTACGTCCTTTCCATCGGCGGTAAAAATCCGACGCCTCCTGAAAACCGTTCGGCAAAACGCAACTTTTTTTAAAATTATTTTTTAAATTTGATTTATATGCTGCCCTTCTCCAGAACCTCAGGGTGGCTTACAATAGCCTTCATACTTCTGTATATTTATATAAAGTCAGCTTATTGCCCCCACAAACTGGGTCCTCAATTGACCTACCTTAGAAAGGATGGAAGGCTGAGTCGACCTTGAGCCTGGGGAGATTCGAACTTACAGTAATTGCAGACAGCTGAATGTTCTTTTTTCTTTCTTTCTTTCTTTCCTTCTTCCTTTCTTTGTTTCTTTCTTTCCTTCCTCTTTCTTTCTTTCTTTCTTTCTTTCTTTCTTTCTTTCTTCTTTTTTTAAAAAATTTGATTTATATGCCGCCCTTCTCCAGAAACCCAGGGCGTCTTACAATGCGTTAAGCAATAGCCTTCATACTTTTCTATATTTTATACAAAGTCAGCTTATTGCCCCCACAAACTGGGTCCTCAATTGACCTACCTTAGAAAGGATGGAAGGCTGAGTCGACCTTGAGCCTGGGGAGATTCGAACTTACAGTAATTGCAGACAGCTGAATGTTCTTTTTTCTTTCTTTCTTTCTTTCCTTCTTCCTTTCTTTGTTTCTTTCTTTCCTTCCTCTTTCTTTCTTTCTTTCTTTCTTTCTTTCTTTCTTTCTTTCTTTCTTTCTTTCTTTCTTTCTTCTTTTTTTAAAAAATTTGATTTATATGCCGCCCTTCTCCAGAAACCCAGGGCGTCTTACAATGCGTTAAGCAATAGCCTTCATACTTCTGTATATTTATACAAAGTCAGCTTATTGCCCCCACAATCTGGGTCCTCAATTGACCTACCTTAGAAAGGATGGAGGCTGAGTCAACCTGGAGCCTGGGGAGATTCAAACTTACAGTCATTGCAGACAGCTGGAGTTAAGTTACAGTGCATTAGTCTGCTGAGCTATCCAGGCTCTTATAACTTTTGCTCCCACCGCTACTCTGTTTCGGTTACAAGGAGACCTCCCTGAATATGGATACCCCCCACCCCCCCAAAAAAATTATTTTTCCAAAAATGAACGTCTTACGGAGGCGTTCCTGCCAAGTTATCTTTCAAAATCTGTCTTGTTACCCTGTTTTCCCCCAAAATTAAGACCTCCCCTGATAATAAGCCCATTCGGGCTTTTGAGAGCATCTGCTAAAATAAGCCTCCCTGAAAATAAGCCCTCCCCGGAACTATTTAAACGCAAAGCTTGAAATCAGCTAAGATAGCAAGAGGAGCCCCGTCTTGCTCCATGCACCCCAAAATAATAAGACCTCCCCGAAAATAAAGCCAAGCGCTTATTTCGGGGTTCAAAAAAATGTAAGACAGGGTCTTATTTTCAGGGAAACACGAGATGTTAATTCATTCAGTGACCATTTTCAGTGTTGTCGTAACTCCGAACGGTCACCAAACCAACTGTTGTAACCCAAGGACCGTCTGTATGAATACAGCTCGTAAATCATTTTCCCAGGGCCATTGCAACTTTGAGCCGTCATTAAACAAAACAGTCGTAAGTACAACTGACTTACAACAGCTTCCTTCGAACGTTGCAACGGCACTGGAGAAAGGGACTTAACGATCGTTATTCACGCTCACGACCGCTGCCAAAATTCAGAGGCTTGGCAACAGACTCGTATTTACGACGGCCCTGGGGTCCCATGCTCTCCTTTTGCGACCTTCCGACGAACAAAGTTAAAGGGGGGGGGCGAGTGCCAGATTCGCTTAACGACCCATGCTACTAACTTGAACAATTGCAGTGGTTCACTTAATCCACCGTAGCAAGAAAGGCTGTAAAACGAGACAAAATTCAATCCTAACCACGTTGGCAAGGAAGCTTTTAAAATGGGGAAGGGGGGGGGAGAGAGAAAATTCACTTAACAAATGTCTCACTTAGTAACGGAAACGTTGGGCTCCGTTGCCGCCGAATGACGCCTACATTTCCTTCCTTCCTCTTGTCGAAATGCAGAGGTAGAAAATTATGACGAAAACCTTCACGAAAAGCCCGTCGGACAAGAGCTTGCCCGGAAGAGGTACTATTTTGAAAACCTCAAAATTAGCATCCCGCAAATAAAACTCAGCGTTTTTACGTCTAGCAAGCTCCCCCTGGATCTTAAGGTAAAGCTTTTGTCTTAAACCAGGCAGTGTTTGTGTGTGTGTGTGTGTGTTAATTAAAGTTATGTCCTGTTTAATAAGCTCTTGGGGATCATTTTACACCAGATTTTATAATCTTCTCGTCTCGAGGGAAGAATTTGAAACAGGTTATATCCAGGATGGGAGGGAGCGGTCGATATTTTCTCAGCCCTCTCTCTGACCCATGTCTTAAGTACAGAAGGAAAAATGTCGCCACTTTTTCCTCCAGTCACTTTTTTTATGACGATTATTATTATTCTGGCTCAGGCACTGAAGAGCACCCTGGGGTTCCCTCTAGTCCGTTTCGAAGACGCCGTCATAGATCTGGATCCCTATACCCGGGTTCACCCCTACGAGACCAAGAGCTTCATCGTCAACGACATTCTCAAGCACTTTCAGGAAGTAAGTAGCGCCCCGGGGGGGGGGGGGGTTGGGTGGGGGGCGGGGTTCGGATCTGCTTTGCTTTCCAGTCCTGTAAACATCCATCCATCCTTCCATCCTTCTATCCATCCATCTCCATCCATCCATCCATCCTTCCATCCATCTCCACCCACCCACCCATCCATCCATCCATCCATCTATCCATCCATCCTTCTATCCATCCATCTCCATCCATCCATCTCCACCCACCCACCCATCCATCCATCCATCTATCCATCCATCCATCCTTCCTTCCATCTATCGATCCATCCTTCCTTCCATCTATCCATCCTTCCTTTCATCCATCTATCCGTCTATCCATCCACCCATCTATCCACCCATCTATCCGTCTATCCATCCATCCATCCTTCCTTCCTTCCTTCCATCCATCCATCCATCCATCCATCCATCCATCCATCCTTCCTTCCATTTATCTATCCATCCATCTATCCATCCATCCATCCTTCCTTCCATTCATCCATCCATCCTCCCATCTATCCATCCATCTATCCGTCTATCCATCTATCCATCCTTCCTTCCTTCGTTCCATCCATCCATCCATCTCCACCCACCCACTCATCTATCCATCCATCTATCTATCCATCCATCCTTCCTTCCATCTATCCATCCATCCACCTCCACCCACCCACCCATCCATCTATCCATCCGTCTATCCATCTATCCATCCTTCCTTACATCCTTCCTTCCATTTATCCATCCATCCTTCCATCTATCCATCCAGCTATCCGTCTGTCCATCCATCCATCCTTTCTTCCATTCATCCATCCATCCATCTATTCGTCCACCCATCCATCCATCCTTCCTTCCATCTATCCATCCGTTCATCCATCGTGGTCCTATCTGTATCCTACCCTCTCAAAGTGATTTCTCTGAGCCAGGCCACTACGGTAAGAGCTTTCTCTTCCGTCAGGGAAAACGTCCCCCGTTTCTTTTTACTCTCCTCCCTCTGGGGCAGCCACCCCTGAGCGTTTCTGGGTCGTGCCAGTGAGCTCCGCCTTGTCTTTTTCCAGGAGCTGCTCAGCCAAGCGGCCAGGATCCTGAGCTCCGTCGACTTCCTGGGTAACCCCATGGGTCTCCTAAACGACGTTTCCGAAGGAGTCACCGGGCTGATAAAATACGGCAACGTCGGCGGCCTGATACGGAACGTGGCCCACGGTGTGTCGAACTCCGCGGCGAAGGTAGGCGCGGTTCTGACACACTTCATTTAATGACGGTCCGAAGAGAAGGTTACTAGGGGTGACATGATAGCAGCCTTCCAACATGCGAAGGGCTGCCGCAGAGAGGAGGGGGGGGGGGTCCATGTATGAACTGCTGTCATGTCACTCTTAACACTTAGTCTCCAAAGCACCAAGGCAGGACGAAATAATAGGGTGGAAGCTTATCAAGGAGAGAAGCAACCTGGAGGGAAGGGAAGGGAAGGGAAGGGAAGGGAAGGGAAGGGAAGGGAAGGGAAGGGAAGGGAAGGGAAGGGAAGGGAAGGGAAGGGAAGGGAAGGGAAGGGAAGGGAAGGGAAGGGAATAATAAACAGAAGGGAGGGGAGGAGAGGAAAGGAAAGGAATGGAAAGAAGAAGGAAGGGAAGGGAAAGGAAGGAGGAAGAAGAAATGGAAAGGAAGGGAAGGGAAAGGAAAGGAAAGAGAAAGAAAGGAAAGGAAAGGAAAAGAAAGAAAGGAGAGGAAAGGAAAGAGAAAGAAAGGAGAGGAAAGGAAAGGAAAGGGAAAGAAAGGAAGGGAAGGGAAGGGAAGGGAAGGGAAGGAAACGAAAGGGAAAGAAAGAAAGGAGAGGAAAGGAAAGGAAAGGGAAAGAAAGGAAGGGAAGGAAATGAAAGGGAAAGAAAGGAAAGGAAAGGAAAAGAAGGGAAAGGAAAGGAAGGGAAGGGAAGGGAAGGGAAGGAAAGGAGAGGAAAGGAAAGAGAAAGAAAGGAAAGGGAAAGGAAAGGAAAGGGAAAGAAAGGAGAGGAAAGGAAAGGGAAAGGAAAGGAAAGGGAAGGAAAGGAAAGGGAAGGAAAGGAAAAGAAAGGAGAGGGAAGGGAAGGGAAAGGAAAGGAAAGGAAAGAAGGAAAGGAAAGGAAAGGAAAGGAAAGGAAAGGAAAGGAAAGGAAAGGAAAGGAAAGGAAAGGAAAGGAAAGGCCTGCCACCAGAAGTTGTGGGTGGCTCCATCTTCCGACTCCGTCATTCTGTTAAAATATTGCTCTTCTCCCTGCAAGGAAGTTTGAGCTTGACCAGTTGACCACGGCTACAGCTTCTCCGTGGATGCTGTCGACAAGGAAGGGATGATTAATGACCCAGTCTGCTTCCCAGATCCTTCCGCTCGATTCAAAAAAAAAACACACACACACAAAAAAACCCAGACTTTCTTTCATCCTTGTCTGCCTTATGTTTTGGGGCAGGGGACGGCAATCCAAGCTAGACATCAGGAGAAATAAAGCCCCTTCCCCTTCTTCTTCAAACCAGGTGGGCCTTTGGGCTCCGAAGCTGAACTTTAATAAACCCCCTTTTTTTAAAAAAAAAAAATGCCTGCCAAAAAAAATGATGATAATCCTTTTTTATGGGCCTTGTCTGGTTTTGCCATTATATAGATTTTTTTTTTCGCTTGATGGTCCCCGTAATGGTTTTTCCATGTCTCTTGGAAGCAGGCCGTGGGGGAATGGCTTCTTTCAAACGCCCCGAGCCGAGGATTGAAGTTGGCACGGAGAACCTCGATCGAGAAAGTTCACTGCAGTTTGATCCCTGGAGACCGTCTCTGTGTTTCTGTGTGTGCTAGGAAAGGACTTTGATCCTAAATATAGGTCTGGGAGGGAGTATCCATTCTCTCTGCCCTGCAGGCTGCTAGCTTTCAGGAAGAAAAAAAGAGGAGAGGAAGAGGAGAGGAGAGGAGAGAAGAGAAGAGAAGAGAAGAGAAGAGAAGAGAAGAGAAGAGAAGAGAAGAGAAGAGAAGAGAAGGAAGACAGGAGAGAAAGAAAGAAAAAAAGGAAGGAGAAGAGAAGGAAAGAAAAGAAAGAAAGAAAAAGAAGAAGAAAAAAAGAGAAGAGGGTAGAAAGGAAGGAGACAAAGAAAAATAGGAAGGAGAAGAGAAAGAAAGAGGAAGAAGAGGAAGGAAGGAAGGAAGAAGAGGGTAGAGAGGAAGGAAGGAGACAGAAAAAAGGAAGGGGAAGAGAAGAAACGAAAGAAAGAAAAAGAGGAAGAAAGAAAGAAAGAAAAAAGTGGGTAGAGAGGAAGGAAACCAAAAGAAAAAAGAAAGAGGAGAAAGAAAAAGAAAGAAAGAAAGAAAGAAAAAAAGAAAGAAAGAAAGAAAGAAAAGGGTAAAAAGGAAGGAAGGAGACAAAGGAAAAAGGAAGGAAAAGGAAAGAAAAGAAAGGAGGAAGAAGAAGAAGAGAAAGAAAAGGGTAGAGAGGAAGGAAGGAGATGAAGAAAGAAAAGCTTGTTCATTGGCATCCGTATCCATTTGCCCTCCCCATGCAGCATTTTCATTTTATAATAAAGTAATATAGCACCTGCAGGGTTTCATTTAACAGCCATGGCTAGAATAGGGCAAAACTCCCTGAACAACCGTCTCGTTCGGCGACAGAGATTTTGGGCTCGATTGCGGTCGTAAGTCGAGGATCACCTGTATTTCCTCACTGTGCATCCCTCACTGTTACGTTCTCACCTTCATTTTACTTTCTAGTATGGGTTCAGCCACACAAGTGTGTGTTTTCTTTCTCCTTGTAGCTGGCAGGAAGTAGGATAGGATAGGACAGGACAGGGATACAAATAGAAGAGAAGAGAGGAGAAGACGAGAGGGGACGAGAAGAGAAAAAAGAAAAGACAAGAGAAGAGAAAAGACAAGACAAGAGAAGAGAAGAGAAGAGAAGAGAAGAGAAGAGAAGAGAAGAGAAGAGAAGAGAAAAGAAGACAGGAGAAGAAGAGAGAAAAGACAAGACAAGAGAAAGAAGAGAAGAGGAGAAAATAAGACAAGAAAGGAAAGAAGAGAAAAGACGAGAAAAGGAGAAAATAAGAGGAGAGGAGGAGAGGAGACAAGAGAAAAGGAGAAAATAAGACAAAAGAAAAGTCGAGAAGAAAAGGAGAAAATAAGACGAGAGAGAGAGAAGAGGAGAAGAGAAAAGGAGAAAATAAGACAAGAGAGAAGAGAAGGCAAAAGGAGATGAGAAAGCAGGACCAGAGAAGACAAGAGAAAAGGAGAAAATATGACGAGAGAGAAGATGAGAAAAGAGAAAACAAGGCGAGAAAAGGAGAAAATAAGACGAGAGAAGATGTGAGAAGAGGAAAGAAAAGAAGACGAGAAAACAGGACCAGAGAAGACAAGAGAAAAGGAGAAAATATGACAAGAGAGATGAGGAGAGGAGAGGAGACAAGAGGAGAAAAAGAGAAAATAAGGCAAGAGAGAAGACGAGAAAAGAGAAAAGGAGACGAGAAAAGGAGAAAATAAGATGAGAGAAGAGGAAAGAAAAGAAGACAGGAGAGGGGAAGAGGAGAGAAGACGACGAGAAAGGAAAGGAGAAGACAAGAGGAAAAGAGAAGAGGAGAAAATAAGATGAGAGAAGAGGAAAGAAAAGAAGACAGGAGAGGAGAAGAGGAGAGAAGACGACGAGAAAGGAGAGGAGAAGACGAGAGAGAAGAGAAGACAAGAGGAAAAGAGAAAAGGAGAAAATAAGTCGAGAGAAGAGGAGAGAAGAGGAAAGAAAAGAAGACAGGAGAGGAGAAGAGGAGAGAAGACGAGAAAAGAGGAGAGGAGAAGACGAGAGAGAAGACAAGACAAGAGGAAAAGAGAAAAGGAGAAAATAAGACGAGAGATGAGAAGAGGAGAGAATAACAGAATTGGAAGGGACCTCGGGGGTCTCCTAGTCCCACCCCCACCCCTCTCCCTCTCAGGCAGAGCCCCTCCACCATTCCAGCCCCAACGCTTGTCCCAAATCCCTTCCTTTAAAAAAAGCTTCCCGTGTTGCAGCAGTCACAACTTCTGGAGGCGAGGGGGTAGTGTTGCGCTTCCGATCGCCACCAGCGGCCCCAAGGCTCCCGGGTTTTTTTATGAGCCCCGCGCTTGACGCAGGAGGAGCCCGGGTTGTGTAACGTTGCCTCGTGTTGTTGCTGCTGCTGTGTGTGTGTGTAGGTGAAGAGTCGTCCTGGTGTTGCCTTTCTCCCCGTCGTAAATCTCCCCCGTCAGGGCTGACTTTGAACCCTTGGCAGGAAAGGAAAACACATTTTATTTTATTTCATTTTATTTTTGCCTCCGGCCTGGATGTTCTGTGCCCTATACGACAAACAAGCTTTCGAAAGGGCAAAACTTTGGCAACTCTTCCTGACCCCCTTTCCCCAAAGCCACCTTTTCAACACAAAACACACACACACACACACACACACACACACAAATACAAATGCAGAGCGAGGGATAAGGCACTAAGGCAGCCGCCGGATTCGAAAGGGTCTGCCTTGCCAAGCCCACCCCCCAACTCACCCCCTCTGCAAAGCTTAAAACGAAAACGATTTCCGCCAGGATTTTTTTTTTGAGCCGATTTATTTGGGCCGCCACCGTCGCGCGCGGGGAAAAATTCACCCGGAAAATGCAATTATGCTGGGAAAGAGTCAGCGTGGTAAGGAAAGCCGTCGAAAAAGACGGTTGGTTGGTTGGTTGGATGGATGCCCTCAAAGCTGATCCCCAGCCAGAAGCGGAGGAAAAAAAACACACTCAAATCAGATCAGAATCGTAAGACCCGGTCCAAGAAGTGGGACGCCACTGAATGGATAAATCAGGATCAACGTCATCACATCATACGGGAACCCTGGAGG
>CM075974.1:15456345-15503845 GCA_038048745.1 Coluber constrictor foxii
CTATTCTATTCTATTCTCTATAAATGCTGCCTTTTGTACCATTTTGCACCCAAAACTTTAGACCTCGTTCAAGCCCTCAATAAATATTTATTTTTGGATTTTTCCCCAACAGGCATTATTGGCGGATTAACCAGCGTGATCACCTCGACGGTAGAAGGGGTGAAGACCGAAGGAGGAGTTAGCGGCTTCATATCCGGTCTTGGAAAAGGACTAGTCGGGACGTTAACGAAGCCGGTGGCCGGAGCCCTGGACTTTGCCTCAGAGACTGCCCAAGCCGTCCGAGAAACAGCCACATTGACCGGTCCCAGGTGAGTGAAACGGGGTGGCGTCGTCTTCCGTCTTCCGTCTTCCGTCCAGCGTCATCATGCAGGTAGTTCTCGACTCGTTTAGCGACCGTTCGAAGTTACAACAGAACTGGGGGGAAAAAATATTTTTTTCACAGTTACGGGATCAAAATTCAGAACGCTTAACCACTTGACTCACCTTAACGACGGTCGCAGGGGTTCCCCCGGGGTTCACCTTTTTTGCGACCGTCCGACGAGCAAAGTCGATGGGGGGGAACGCCACATTCACTTAACAACCGGGTTACTCACTTAACAACCGCAGCGATTCGCTTAACCGCCGTGGCACGAAAGGGTCGTAAAACAGAGCGCATTAACAAAACGCCTCGCTGAACGACAGAAACGTTGGCCTCGATTGTGATTGTAAACCGAGGGGTACCTTTTTATACAACTTATTGCCCCCACAATCCGGGTCCTCATTTTACCTCCCTCGGAAGGACGGAAGGCTGAGTCAACCTTGAGCCTGGTGAGATTCGAACTCGCAGTAATTGCAGGCAGCTAAGTGCTAATTTAACAGCACTTTAGTCCGCTGCGCCACCAAGGCTCCTTATCCTTGATGAGTTTCTTGTCCTGCCTTCAGGACAATTCTTCCGGGACAATCTTGCCTTCCCCTTAATACTAAGCAAAGCAACGTATAAGATCTTGGCTAAAATGCTGGCTTGTTCTTCCAGAGAAAAGGTGTGGTTGGAGAGGAACTTGGCTTGGAAATTCCCTGAAATCATGTCTGTGCAGGAATTCTCCCGCCTAGGGATCCAGATGCGTCCCTACGGAGCAGAGTTCCTCCCATCTTACCCAGTTTAAGATGGGTGGACTTCAGCTCCCAGAATTCCCCAGCTGTGGTTATAAGAGACAACGTCAATCACAGCAACTCAAACGATAATTCGGACTTTCAATTCCCAGAATTCTCCAGCCAGCCAGAGATTATATAGAGACTCTTGTATGGAGGAACGGACTTTAATGAAAATAAGGATTTAAGGGGGTGAAGTGATAGCATCTTCCAAAATTTGAGGGGCTGCCCCAGAGAAGAGGGGGGGGCAGCCCCCTATTCCCCAAAGCCCCTGAAGGCAGGACAAGAAGCGACGGATGGAAACCCATCAAGGAGAGAAGCAAGCTGGAACGAAGGAGAAATTTCCCTGACAGAACAATTCACCCGTGGAACCGCTTGCCACTAGAAGTTTATTATTTATTTATTTATTTATTTATTTATTTATTATTTTAATTTATAAACCGCCCTTCTCCTCGCGGACTCAGGGCGGCGAACAGCCAGAGTAAAACATGATATATATATATATATATATATATATATATATATATATATATATATATATATATATATATATATATAAAATTTAAAACAATTTAAAAATTATTCAATCATTTCGGCCGACAATTAAAACAATCCAATTTAAAATCAGTTCCAATTTAAAAGTTGCGGGCGCTTCCATCCCTGGAGGCTTTTTAAGAAGAGATTGGACAAGCGTTTTGTCTAAAATGGTATGGGTTTTTTTTTTGTTTTTTTTCTGCCCAGGTAGTGGGTTAGATTAGAAGACCTCCGAGGTCCCTATTATTAAGACCGCTGTCCTGCCTTCTGAGAAGTAACGCACCATCTCCAAGTGGAGAATTAAACTAAGAATAATAATAATAATAATGGGAGATATTATTCAGATAAAAATGGAGGTTTTTATAAGAAGACAGCCATGCTAATAGGGTCAGTCTCCAGCGGGTTGGTCTGGATGACCTCCCGGGACCCTTCCCACTCCGTTCCTCTGAACCCAGCCCTGAGTTTCCCTGTTGCTTGAAGCTTCCACCCGTCTCCCTCCCTCTTGCAAAACCAAGCCAAAAGTAAAAGAGAGAGAGAGAGAGAGAGAGAGAGAGAGAGAGAGAAATACCGCAAATGTATTTTCCTTGTGTTGGCTGAACTCTGAATAACTCCTTTGCTCTCCTGAGCCCAAAATAATCCATTTCTCATTCTGGTGTCACTTATGTAAGGCTCTTAAAAAGAATGAAAGGAAACTTTATTTCTCTCTCTCTCTCTCTCTCTTTCTCTCTCTCTCTCTCTCTCTTTTTCTTTCTTTCTTTCTTTCTTTCTTTCTTTCTTTCTTTCTTTCTTTCTTTCTTTCTTTCTTTCTTTCTTTCTTTCTTTCTTTCTTTCTTTCTTTCTTTCCTCCTCCCTTTGAATACTTGTGACTCAACTTCAGTCTCCTGGACCCAGAGAGTTTTATTGACACTCTCGTGGTTTTCAGGGTGACGTGGAAGTATGGAGCAGGCTGCGAAAAAGCGGGAGAAATTAATTAAACCGTTAAGCCTTAAACCAGGATTATTATTATTATTATTTCTCACACACGCACGCACACACCCAGTCAGTCCGTGACGCCTTTTCTTTATCCCGATTATTTTGCTAACTGCAATTTTATTTTATCTTATTTTTTATTTAGCCCATGGCCATGTCGCATTAGCCAGGAGGCTACAGCGTGGGCACAAAGCAATGCTTGTGGCAATAAGAAGGAGAATCAGAACTGGAGCTGGAAGAGACCTTTGGATGTCATCTAGTCCAACCCCCTGCTCAAGTAGGAACTGGACTAGAAGACCTCCAAGATTCCTTCCAGCTGTATTCTGATTATTCTTCTTATTGCCACAAGCATTGCTTTGATAGAGAGAGAGAGAGAGAGAAAGAAAGAAAGAGAGAGGGATAGAATAGATAAGTTAGATATGGAAGATAGATGGTAGGTAGGTAGGTAGGTAGGTAGATAGATAGATAGATATTAGATGGATAGATTGGGGGGGATAGATAGACCAACAGATAGATGGTAGGGAGGGAAGGAGGAGATAGATAGATAGATGATAGATAGATAGATAGATAGACAGACAGACAGACAGACAGACAGACAGATAGATAGATAGATAGATAGATAGATAGATATTAGATGGATAGATTGGGGGGGGGATAGATAGACCGACAGATAGATGGGAGGGAGGGAAGGAGGAGATAGATAGATAGATAGATGATAGATAGATAGATAGATAGATAGATAGATAGATAGATAGATAGATAGATAGATAGATAGATAGATAGATAGATAGATGATAGATATTAGATGGATAGATTGGGGGGGATAGATAGACCAACAGATAGATGGTAGGGAGGGAAGGAGGAGATAGATAGATAGATGATAGATAGATAGATAGATAGACAGACAGACAGACAGACAGACAGACAGATAGATAGATAGATAGATAGATAGATATTAGATGGATAGATTGGGGGGGGGGATAGATAGACCGACAGATAGATGGGAGGGAGGGAAGGAGGAGATAGATAGATAGATAGATGATAGATAGATAGATAGATAGATAGATAGATAGATAGATAGATAGATAGATAGATAGATGATAGATAGATAGATAGATAGATAGATAGATAGATAGATAGATAGATAGATAGATAGATAGATAGATAGATAGATAGATAGATATTAGATGGATAGATTGGGGGGATAGATAAACCGACAGATAGGTGGAAGGGAGGGAAGGAGGAGATAGATGATAGATAGATAGATAGATAGATAGATAGATAGATAGATAGATAGATAGATAGATAGATAGATAGATAGATGATAGATAGATAGATAGATATTAGATGAATAGATTGGGGGGAATAGATAAACCGACAGATAGGTGGGAGGGAGGGAAGGAAGGAGGAGATAGATAGATAGATAGATAGATAGATAGATAGATAGATAGATAGATAGATAGATAGATAGATAGATAGATAGATAGATAGATAGATAGATATTAGATGGATAGATTGGGGGGGATAGATAAACCGACAGATAGGTGGAAGGGAGGGAAGGAGGAGATAGATGATAGATAGATAGATGATAGATAGATAGATAGATAGATAGATAGATAGATAGAAGAGAAGAGAAGAGAAGAGAAGAGAAGAGAAGAGAAGAGAAGAGAAGAGAAAAAGATAGATATGAGAGAGAGAGAGAGATGGTCTGAGGTTTCCTGTTTGAGCAAAGCCCCTTCCAGCTTTATTCTTTTTTTTTTAATTTGATTTATATGCCGCCCTTCTCCGGAGACTCAGGGCAGCTTACAGTGCGTTAAGCAACAGCCTTCATCCTTTTGTATATTTTATACCAAGTCAGCTTATTGCCCCCACAAACTGGGTCCTCAATTGACCCACCTTAGAAAGAATGGAAGGCTGAGTCAGCCTCGAGCCTGGTGAGATTCGAACTTACAGTCATTGCAGACAGGTGGAGTTCAATTACAGTGCATTAGTCTGCTGAGCTATCCAGGCTTCTTTCTGATTGAATAGTAGCCAAAGTTGAGGAACGCTAGCCCAGATACCGATACCCCCGGGGTGGGGAGGGGTGTTTGATTTTGTTGGGACTCCTGTACTGAACTTAGTGGCTGCATCTGACTTGGGAGTTCTGTGTTCTTAACAAAACTTTTGGCCAAAGGAGCAAGCTATTTTCTATTTTCTCCCTTTTTTTCTTTTCCTCTGACCCTGAAGTTCCAGACACAAACTCCTGGCTACTTCTCCACCTTCTCCTCCCCTCCTCTCAGAGTTTCATGTCACTCTCCTGTCAAGAGTTCAGCTGGGGGGGGGGGGGAGAATTCAGCAAAATAGTCCCTCTCTCCCCCCACCCCCACATCCCCCCAAGATAAGATTGCCCTGCTTCAATTACAAACCTGGATTAAAAACCAAATTTAGCTGCTCAGGCTGAGTCAGCAACTTCCTTGGGTTGCGGGATTCAATTTGCAAACATCGCGCTTGGGAAATACATTTGTTGAGAGGTTAATTACAGTTTATTTCCCAATCTCTCTCTTTCTCGCTCTCTCTCTCTCCCTTTTCTCTCTCTTTCTCTCTCTCGCTCTCTCTTTTTTCTCTTCCTCTCTCTCTTTCACTCTCTCTCTCTCTCTCTCTCTCTCTCTCTTTTCTCTCTTCCTCTCTCTCTCTTTTCTCACTTTTTCTCTCTCTCTCTTTTCTCTCTCTTCCTCTCTCTCTTTCACTCTTTCTCTCTCTTCCTCTCTCTCTTTTACTCTTTCTCTCTTCCTCTCTCTCTCTCTTTTCTCACTTTTTCTCTCTCTCTCCCTTTTCTCTCTCTTTCTCTCTCTCTCTTTCACTCTTTCTCTCTCTCTCTTTTCTCTTTCTCTCTTCCTCTCTCTCTCTCTTTTCTCACTTTTTCTCTCTCTCTCTCTTTTCTCTCTCTTCCTCTCTCTTTCACTCTTTCTCTCTCTCTCTTTTCTCTTTCTCTCTTCCTCTCTCTCTCTCTTCTCACTTTTTCTCTCTCTCTCTTCTCTCTCTTCCTCTCTCTCTCTTTCACTCTTTCTCTCTCTCTCTCTCTTCTCTCTCTTCCTCTCTCTCTCTTTCACTCTTTCTCTCTTCCTCTCTCTCTCTCTTTTCTCACTTTTTCTCTCTCTCTCTTTTCTCTCTCTTCCTCTCTCTCTTTCACTCTTTCTCTCTCTTCCTCTCTCTCTTTTCTCTTTCTCTCTTCCTCTCTCTCTCTTTTCTCACTTTTTCTCTCTCCCTCTCTATTCGCCTGAATAAATTGTAAAAAAAAAATGCTTTAAAAAAGTTTTAAAAGACCAGCCCCGAAAAAGCAAAAATTAAAAATAAAAGTTTTTTTAAAAAAAGATGGAATGAAAAAGGATGGGAATGATTGTAAATGTCTTTATGAGAAATAAAAATTTAAAAAAAAACTTTTTTTGGAAAGAAAAAAAAAATTTAAAAAAAATCATTGACCACGCCCACCCGGTCACATTAACCCCGCCTCCCCCCCACCAAGCCACGCCCACAGAACCGGTAGTAATAAATTTTACTGCTGAACGAACCCGTGCCGAGCCGCCCTCTCTGCCCCTAATTTAACCTCAGCTTCAGCTTCTGCAGTTTCCTACCCAAAAATAAATAAATAAATCAAATTAAAATTAAAAAAACTTAAGTGCCAGTCAGGTTGTTTGCCAATGTGGGTGTGTGCCCTGGTGTGCAAACAGCCATTTGGAGTTTCTTTCTTTCTTTCTTTCTTTCTTTTATTTATTTTTTTTTCCCCTCCCTTCTTGTTTTTGGGTTTTGTGGGCGAAGAGGAAGTGTGCGAAGGGAAACGCCAAAGAGCCAAAGGATGAAAGACGGGTCAGGAGGAGGAGGAGGAGGAGGAGGAGGGAGGGGCCGGAGGGAGGGGCTGCCCCCCCCCAGTCCCCTTAAGCAGGTAATCACTGAATCATTGTTAGTGATACGCTTCTCGGTTCAAGTGGAGTTCAGCCAACCTTGCCTTTCATCCCCGGCTTTCCAGGATACGGCGCTTGGGAAACGGCGTTAGCGGGGTTGGGCTGACCCCTGCGGGCGCCAAAGACCACTACTCCTCCCCCCATTTTCCCCATCACCACCACCACCACCACCACTTGAGGATGAGGGTGAAGATCACACTGGGAATTATGATGATGATGATGATGATGATTGATTGATTGATTGGATTTATATACCGCCCTTCTCCTTGCGGACTCAGGGCGGTGAACAGCCGGATAAAAAATACAGTATACAAAAGTTAAAAATCTTTAAAACCCATATAAACTTTGGCTGACAGTTAAAAACAATTAAATATTTAAAATACAACAACCCTAAAACACTAAAAATGTTAAAATTCAACGGGGAATAATAGGGCCTCCGGTTTTGGTAGCCCCAAACACAAGAGGCTGTAGAAAGCGTGCCGAAAAAAACTCGACCGGGATCCATCCATCAGAAGAGAGCTGGGAGGGACCTTGTAGTCCAACCCCCTCCTCAATCAGGAGACCCCAGACCATTCCAGAGAAAAATGTGGTCCAATCTCTTCTTAAAAGCCTCCAGTGATGGGAGCAGCCACAACTTCTAGTGGCCAGCTGTTCCACCGGTTAATTCTTCTCCGGGGGGGGGGGGAATATCTTCTTATTTCCAGGTTGTTTCTCTCCTTGTCTCGTTTCCACCTGTTGCTTCTTGTCCTGCCTTCAGGGGCTTTGGAGAACAGCTGGACCCCCCCCCCCAACCTCTTCTCTGTGGCAGTTCCCCCACCCCAAATACTGGAATCCTGCTATCGCATGTGTCGTCCCCCCCCCCCCACCCTCCCTCCAGTCCTTCTTTTCTCTAGACCGGCCATACCCAATTTCTGCAACCCGTTCATTGTACGGGTCCAACCCTCTAATCATCAGCAATTAAGACGATTAAGAGCCCGGAGGCTTAAAACGTATAAAGAACATTTTCAAGAATTGGGTATGGCTAAGTTTAGAGAAAAGGAAGGATTTAGTGGGGGCAACGGGATGGGGGGGGACGGACACGACAATGTCCCCATTCAATCCCATCTGATTCTTGGCCATCCTATGGGGGGGCCTGGTCTCTGCACCATCTTCCCATCTTAAAACTGATTTTTATTTTTATTTTTATTTTAAATCTCTCTCTCTGCTCCGGCTATCATCCGAATTAATTGTGCCACTTCCTCGTCTTCTTTGGCGGCCTGCTTTCTCCGGTGAATTTCCCGCCCCCCCCCCCCATGTGACGCGGCCCGAAAAGAGCGAGATTTTGAAGTCGTGTGATTTCAACATTTTCCCCGTCCCACTGGGGCTTAGGGAAGAACTGGGGAAGAATATCTGTGCGGGTTTCGCCTTTCCAGAAACTCTGGCACCCGGTGCACGGCGGAGGTCTCCAATGTGCTATTTTATTTACGGTTCTGTAGAGAGAGGCGTAGAAATCGAACGTGGAATGTCTTGCATTTGCAAATAGGGTCTTGGAATATATTGGCCATCTGTTGGTCAGTCTGATCGGCTGGTTCTTTGAAATGGGTCCCTCCATATTCTGTGGCTTCTATGGGCTTTCTTTCTTTCTTTCTTTCTTTCTTTCCTTCCTTCCTTCCTTCCTTCCTTCCTCCCTCCCTTCCTTCCTTCCTTCCTTCCCTTTTTATCCTTTCTTCCTTTCATCCTTCCTTCCTTTTCATTCTTCTTCTTTCCTTCTTTCCTTCCTTCCTTTCTTCTTTTTCTTTCTTCCTTCCCACCCTCCCTCCCTTCCCTTTTTTCCTTTCCTTCCTTTTTTCCTTTCTTCCCTTTTCTCCTTCCTTCCTTTCTTTTTATTTTCCCTTTTTCTCCTTCCTTCCTTTCTTTTCTCCTTCCTTTCCTTTTATCTTCCCTTTTTCCCTCCCTTCCTTCCCATTACTTCCTTCCTTCCTCTCTCAGACCCACCTCCTTTCTTTGGCCCCACAATAACAACCCTCCAAGGTGGGTCAGACCTAGAGAGAGCCCCCCCAGGCCACCTTTCCCTGCTTCTTCCCATTGCAAACACACATATCTCCCACGGGCCTCTGTGCATATCCCGCGCGCTCGTGGACGGAAGGCCATGCACTGACCCCCCCACAGGAGTCTCACACCTCCCGTGGCGGCTGCTTTTCAGCAGTTTGCAGCCCCCAGCCCGTGCCTTGACCTGTGGGTCCCCCTTGGCCGCCGAGGGAGGGTCTCTTTCCCTCCCCCACCCAACCCCATAGATTTCCCCTCTCTCTGTCCTTCTGCCCTTCTCCTGAACTCTTTTCCTCCCTTGGCGTCCCCAGCCTCCTCGCGGCTCTTGCCATGCACGTCTCCTTCTTCAGAAGGATGCAGAGCCGCTCCCCCCTCCTCCCACAACCCCCCCCAAGCCAGAACTGCAACTCGGGGTGCATCAATTTAAACCCCCCCCCCCAAATCCCACCCCGACAAATCGGGAGGAGAGCCGATCTGAACTCTGCTGTGATGATGATGGAGGGAGGGAGGGGGGGGAAGGTGGAGAAAAGGAAAGTTTCATCCCCATTGATTGCGGACTGGCGGGTAGCCAGGCCGCGGCGTTGACCGGCGGTTGAACTACAGTGTGAAGGCGTGTGTAATGCTACTCGGGGTTTTGTACGGCCGCCAACGAGTACATATCCAGAGGGCAAAAGTTTAGAGCGAGTTGAGGCTCTGCGAATTAACCCTCTCGCACAGCACGTAACGGATCCCCCGGATCTGGCTGGGTTCTCGCCGTTTCTCCCCCTCCCCCCCCCCCCCAAAAATGGAAACCTGCAATTATTCTTTGATTTCCGATTCTCAGCCGCAAAAAAAGCCGCCTTAGAGGGAAAACAATGGGGGGCATTGATGTCTGGCACACATACACACACATGTTCCTCCTTCTCTCAGGGCCCCCTGGCAGTGGGGCATGGGATAGATGATCCTTTCACCGCTCGTTCTCAACTTGCGACAGTCCGTGGGAGCGACGGTTCCAACTTTTATCACCAAGCGAAGGCACTTAGAACTAAGTTTTTTTTTCCCATGCTTAACGACCGTCGTCGCAGCCTCCCAAAATTCAGAAATCTCGGCAACCCGGCTCGTGTTTACGACCGTCGCAGTTTGTCGTGGGGCGCGGGGGAGGAGGTGTCATGCCATCCCCTTTTGGGGCGATTAAGCCAGATCCTCCGAACGACCCACTTACTCGCTGACAGCCCCCCCAAAAACCACGGTGGTTCGCTTAACAACGGTGGCCGGGGGAATGTCGTTTAAAAAAACGGGGTGGAAACTTCCCCTTTTCACCAATATTTTTTTTTTCTCACTCGGCCGCCGAAATTGGGGGGGGCTCGGTTGGCGCGGTCGTAACTCGAGGATTAAACCTCAAAACTCAGCAACCCTGCACTTTAATTCAGTCTGCTGGAAGAAGATTGTGAAAGTCACAGCCTGTTTATAATCTTTTCTTTTTCTTTTTTTAAAAAAAGGACACCGGGTGAAAAATGTAGCTGCACAGGTTGCATTGGATCCAGTTAGACATGCCCTGCGGGAGATTTGCCGGGTTGTTTTCGGCCCCCTCAAAAATTCCTTCCAAAATAGTCCATTTTTTTCTGGTTAAGCCTGCAACAGAAGTCTTCAAGTTTCTCGTCTTTTTTCCCCCTCTGGCCAAGTCAAGAAATAATCCCCTTCTCTCCCACCCGTCACCCTCTCATTTTTGCATGCCGTTTTTTTTCCCCCTGTTTTGCTACTGCGAAAAGACCTGACCCACGTAATCCTGCTTAAAAACAAAAATACCATATATTGTGCTGGAAATAATGCCTCTGCTTCTGGTTTATTTCGAATTTGCGATCCTCCGCTAAACAAACAAACAAACAAAATAAAAGGGATTAAATCCAAAATGTTTGGGAGAGCATAAATCATCAGAAATAATCCCCGTCTAATCGGATATTAAAAAGTTGCAAAGGTTTGAGAAAAGAAAAGGAGAAAAAACAAAGAATTAAATACACGGCTTATATCCCAAACGAATCAGCTGGGGTGGAAAATTGGACCAGGCTGCAGACTTTTAACTCCAAGAATTTGTCATACGATATCACAATGAGAGATATATTTTCTATTTTCTAATCTCTAATTAGATCAGAGATATATTTTCTAATTTCTCAAGACGCCGCGGAATACTTTAGAAACCATAAATACTGGGTGCTCCTCGGCTTATGACCACAATGGAAGCCCAACGTTCATGTTGCTAGGTGAAACGTTGCTTTAAGTGAGCCTCGCGCCATTTTAACGGCCTCTCCCGCCACCGTTGTTAAGCGAATCACTGCAGTTTTTTGACTTCGTCCTCACCATCGTTGCGCAAATCCCCCGTTGACTTTTGCTTCTGACTTAAATTTGTGTTAATTTTAATAGGGGTTTTAAATTTTACGGCCAAATAGTTTCATTATTTTATTAGTTTTTATATGTGATTGTTTTAATATGGCTGTAAACCGCCCTGAGTGCCATTCGAGAGAAGGGCAGTATATAAATGCAATAAAACTGAAACTGAAACTGAGAAGCGGATCACGTAACCCCAGGAACGCTCCAGCCGTCATAAGTACGAACCAATTGCAAAGCGTCTGAATTTCGACGTCATAAGTGTGAAAGAATGGTCCTCCTAAGTCTCCTTTTTCTTTTTTTCCGGTGCCATGGTAACTTTTAAACAGTCACTACACAAACAGTGGCATGTCGAGGATTTACCCTATGATATGTTTCTTAAGAGCTGGGGTTGAACGAAATTCAGACACTTGACGGTCGACTCGCATTTATGATGGTCGCAGTGTCCCGGAGGTGTGGGTGGGTGGGTGGGTGTGCTTGTGTGTCACGCTATCCCCTTTGGCAAAGTCACCGGGGAAGCCGGATTCACTTAGCAACCGTTTGAGTAAATGAATCCCGCTGCCATGATTCCTTTTCGCGAGAACCGTCATAAAATGGATAAACCGTTTGTCTGCAGGCAAGGGGGTTGGACTAGAAGACCTCCAAGGTCCCTTCCAACTAACTCTGTTTATTCTATTCTGTTCTAAAACGGGGGCCGAAGGAATTTCTCACTCAGCGGCGTAAATGTCTGGGGGGGGCTCGGTTTGTCGTCGTAAATCGAGGAATACCTGCAAAAAAGGGAAGCTTCTTAAGATTTTAAAAAGAGAGAGAGAGAGAGAGAGACGGATTCGATGATCCGGTGTGTAATTTAAGACCGAAAAGAATGAAGGATACGGGACGTTCAGCACCACCCCTGCCAAAGAATTTGCACTTAACAATTGTGAGGAAGGAAGGAAGAGGGGGGCGAGGAGACTCTTTGCAAGACTCAGTTATGTTACTGGTGCTTCTCAGTTACACAACGGCCTCCTTTTGGCCGTTTTGCGCTTGCAAAATAGCTATCTGGGGCTCCCGAGCCAACTTAACAGTTGCTCCCAAGCAATGCAAAACAAAAACACACAACAAAGGGAGAATTTTCCTGCCTTTTGGCAAAAGCGGTTTTAAGAGCTCCAAATACGGACAGTCCTAAACGCTCCGCTTAACGACTGCCAAAGGTAACTTGGGGAGCCAGATTGACAGGGGCCTGAATGGAGAAGGCCGGGCTGTGCCGTGCTTTCTCGCTGGCATTATCCCGGGTTCGAGTTGTGCCTGCTTCCCTCCCTCCCTCCCTCCCTCCCTGAGTTGTGATGGATCCTGTTCCTTGGCTTTGGAACTGTGATTTCCACCCCTGGAAGGAAGCGAAGTCTTTGCGCCAGGAGAATTGGATGCTACTCTGGGTGAACTGGGAAGAGAGGGGGGGTGGGTAGCCAGCCAAGCGGGTGGGTAAGGTGCCAGAGGACAGAACGAAACGGAGCCGTCTCCTAGTCAGAGGCCGGCCCTCCCTTCTTCGCCTCTCTCTACAAAGAGCACTTAAGGCTTATATACCGCTTCGGGGTGTTTTTATGGCCCTCTCTTAAGCGGTTTACAGAGTCAGCCTCCTCCTTCCCCCCCCCCCGCCCCCAACAATCTGGGGTCCTCGTTTGACCCACCTCGGAAGGACAGAAGGCTGAGTTAGGATCGAACTGCCGGCAGTGAGCAGGAGTTAGCCTGCCAGTCCTGGATTCTGACCACTGGGCCCGATGGATGGATGGATGGATGGATGGATGGATGGATGGATGGATGGATGGATGGATGGATGGATGGATGGATGGATAGATGATAGATAGATAGATAGATAGATAGATAGATAGATAGATAGATAGATAGATAGATAGATAGATAGATAGATATCATAGATGAGAGAGAGATGATGATTGATGAGAGTGAGAGAAATAGATCATAGATGATAGATGATGGATGGAAGATAGATAGATAGATAGATAGATAGATAGATAGATAGATAGATAGATAGATAGATAGACAGATAGATAGATAGATAGATAGATAGATAGATAGATAGATAGATAGATGAGAGAGAGAGATGATGATAAATTGATGAGAAAGAAATAGATTATAGAGAGAGGATGGATGGATGATAGATAAATATAAATCATAGATGAGAGAGAGATAATGATTGATGAGATTGAGAGAAATAAATCATAGATGATAGAGAGATGATGGATGGAAGTTAGATAGATAGGTAGGTAGGTAGGTAGATAGACAGATATAAATCATCGATGAGAGAGAGATGATGATAGATTGATGAGAGAGAGAGATGATGGACAGATGGATGGATGATAGATACAGACAGATATAAATCATCGATGAGAGAAAGATGATGATAGAAAGAGGTGATGGAGGGATCATAGATAGATATAAATCATAGATGAGAGAGAGATGATGATAGATTGATGAGAGACAGAGAGATGATGGATGGATGATAGACAGACAGACTGATATAAATCATAGATCAGAGAGAGATGATGATAGAGAGAGGGGATGGATGGATGATAGATAGATAGATAGATAGATAGATAGATAGATAGATAGATAGATAGATAGATAGATAGATAGATAGATAGATAGATAGATGATGGATAGATAGATATAAATCATAGATGAGAGAGTGATGATGATAGATTGATGAGAAAGAGAGAGAGAGAGAGATGAAGGATGGATAGATGGATGGAGAGGGAGAGAAGTAGAAAGATGGAGATACCCAGATACCTAAATAGATGAGAGAGAGAGAGAATGGGGGATGCCACCACAGGGATGCCGCGAACGGTCCGTCAGTGCAAAAAACGGTCCTTTTTCCAGCGCCGTTCTAAGTTCGAACGGCCACTAAACGAACTGTTGAAAACTCAAGCCCTCTACCTATCGTTGGACTGACGGGTGCTGGCCTTGGACCCGTTAACCCAACAGTTGGTTCCGCCTTCCCTTTCCCCGCCCGGAATGACCCCGTTCTTCCTCTCCTCCGATTGACAGGACCCAGGCGGAGCGGATACGTAAGCCGCGGTGTTGCCGGAATCCCCCAAGGCCTGCTGCCCCGCTACTCGGGCAGCCAAGCGGAAGGGCAGGAGATACTCTTCAAGCTGACGGACAACCTCCAGGAGGAGTTGTAAGTACCCCAAGGGGGAGGGAGGGGCTAGTCCTCCGCTTAACGACCGTCGCGTCTCCGGCGGTCGGTCGCGCGATCCAAAACTCCGGCCCCATTTTGATCCGCACGATTGTTTTTTGGTTCAGAGTTAAACCTTTTTAAGAAGGTTTTTTTTTTAAAAAATATCTTGCTCTCTATGCCGTGATTCTAAGTGATTCCACATTGCTGCTCCCTGTTTCAACTTCTGAAAACATTTGCTGAGTAATTCAATTACTTCCTGATGTGTGTGTGTGTCTCTGTGTGTGTGACTTTTGCCGGAGGCGGTCCCAAGTTTTGGAAGCATAAATTCTCCGTCAATCTGGTTGCTTCTCCTTTCTTTCTTTCTTCTTCTTTCTTTCTTTCTTCTTTCTTTCTTTCTTTCTTTCTTTCTTTCTTTCTTCTTTCCTTCCTTCCTTCCTTCCTTCCTTCCTTCCTTCCTTCCTTCCTTCCTTCCTTCCTTCCCTTCCCTTCCCTTCCCTTCCCTTCCCTTCCCTTCCCTTCCCTTCCCTTCCCTTCCCTTCCCTTCCCTTCCCTTCCCTTCCCTCCCTTCCTTTTCTTTTCTTTTCTTTTCTTTTTCTTTTTAAACTCCTTGGCTTTTTAATCGGATGCTTTGACTTTGGAGGTTGGGAATGATTTCTAGATTTTGCAATCAGTGGGACTGGGGAAAAGCTGGCAAAGGGAGACGTCGTAAGGGTCATCGAAAGGTCTGGCAGCCGATCCCGATCGGAAAATTGGTCCTCAGCCAGTTGGGAAGCAGGACGTGAGCAAAACATAACCGTTTGAATCACAGAACCCCATGGAACCCCCTGGAAGGGACCCTTAGAGGTCTTGTAGTCCAACCCCCTGCTCTAGACTAATTCAGGACAAAGGGATGTCTAATGTCTTTCTTTAAAAGCCCCAGTGATGGAGAATTCACAACTTCTGGTTGTCCCATCGTTCCATCCATCCCTTACCTATCTATCTCAGAATCATAGAATCCTAGGGCTGGAAGGGGGCAACGTGTCCTACTCATTAATTGATCAGCCGTGATGGAATAACGAGGCGAGGAGTGGCTGGGAGGGGAGAGGCGAATAGAATCCGGCAAGGCTCCCCCTCGACGTGAGTGACATCGAGTTGGCCACACCCACCAGTCACACACCCACCTAGCCACGCCAGCCAGCCGGTCATCAGGCAGATCATATTAGCGGTCCGCGGGATTTAAAATTCTGAATTTCGTGGTCCCTGAGGTCCGAAACGTTGGGGACCCCTGGGCTAAATGACCTAATAGGTCCCCTCCAACTCTGTTCATCGGACAGTGTCTAAAAATGAGCCCTCCTGCCTTCTCCCCTTCTTTTCCAGCTTCATCGCGGTGGAGAACGTGGACGGCTACGGCGTCGTCATCTCCTCCAAAGCGGTTTATTTCCTCAAGAGCGGCGACGCCATGGACCGCGAGGCCATCTTCCTGGAGGTCAAATACGACGACCTCTACCACTGCCTTATCTCCAGGGATCACGGACAGGTCTACGTCCAGCTGACCAAGAAAGCCGTCAATTCGGCCAGCGGCGTCGCCATGCCCGGCCCGTCGCATCAGAAGCCCATGGTGAGGATAAATTGGCTTTATCGGCATGGGGAGGTCAGGCAGTGGTGATTGAAATTATTTGACCCCGGAGGGTTTTGGGAAAAACCCTGATTACGAGGTAATTCTCGACTTACGACCGACCGTCGCTGAGCTGAAAACTTTCCCTCGCTAAGCGAGACAACAAATTACTTTTAGGGTTCGGCGTTTTGAGTTTGCTTCGGATTGAGCCCTGGCCATTATTAAACCAATTATTTTAGGGTTTAATTTGGGGCCTTATCAAAACAGTAACTCGGTTTACGACCGCCGTTTGACGTTTCTGTCACATGACAGAAGTTGTAGAGCGAGGACACTGAAGATAGTCCTGGATTTTACAACAGCAATCAATCGATCAATAATTGAATCAATCAGAATATGGAAGGGACCTTGGAGGTCTAATAGTCCAACCCCCTACTTAAGCAGGAAATTTTGGTTTTTCTTTTCTTTTTTTAAATTTTTAAGCGTCCGTGTCGTTTCATTTTCTCCCGCAGGTCCACGTCTCAGCCGAGGACGTGGCCGTCCGTCTCTGTCAAGAAATCAACTATGCAAAGAGCCTTTTCTACGAACAGCAGCTCATGCTGAGGTCCGGCGAGCACCACGAACAGTTAGAACTGGACTCCTGACCCGGAGATAATGTCCGAGAAAATGTGGGCCACACCCTGCCCTGCCCTGCCCCGCCACCCCACCCTCGGCTCAGCCGGAGATTCGAGCCCCTAAGAAAGTTTCGGGCGAGGAACAAAAGCCAAAAAACTCTGCGGGACAAAAAGGGAAAAAAACACCCCAATCTTACAACAACAGCCGAGACCCCTTAGGAGAGGGAAAAAACCCTGATATTTTCTTAACCATGTGTGTGTATATATATATATAGTGTGAGATATATATATATATATATATGTATACTTGTGTGTGTGTACGAGGTGTAGATATGTGCATCTATCCGCACACTTTATCACACACGCCGGCGAAGTTGTACAAAAGTTCTTTTCTTTTTTTTCCGTGTAAAGAAATGATAGGGAAAAAAAAAAGTTATATTGCACTGAATTTTGAGCAATTTCAGGTGGGGCAAACCACCTTTATTTCTATTTTTCCTTCCTCTCGCTGGAAGCGGCCAAGAGGCAGGCCGGATGTCTTGAAAACAAGGAGGGTAGACGGGGATAGGACCTCAGCTTCCTTCCCCGGTCAGAATTGTGTGTGGGGGGGGGGGGTGTCTCTATTTTGGCATCGGGGGGGCCAAAGACAGGTGATGGGAGGCGCTGATTTCCCTGCGTTGGGAGAGGGTTCCCCACTCAATCCTTCCTTTCCAGCATCCCAGACGGGGTGAGGAGGAGTTTTAAGGAAACCGAACGAGAACGTCGGTTTATAAATGTAATATTTGCAAATCTTGATCCTGAGGATTCATTAAAAAAAAAAACAACAAAACCCCAAACACACCCACACACCATGGCTTTTCTTGCAATCTTGCGGTTATTTCAGGGGTGGGGTTGAAAAATTCACCGCCTGGTTGCTTGGGGAGGGGGGGGGGGGGACGGCGTAGCCTACTCAGAACGTCTGCACCACAGTGGGGTGGGAGGGTGTTTTTACCCTCCCCAGGCTCCAGAGGCTATCCTCGAACATCCAGGAGGGCACCGGAGGCTGGAAATGGGACCGTTTCCGGAATTCCAGGCCATGTGGAGACTCCTGGGAGGGGAGGGCCTGGGTGGGCGGGGTCAGCCAGTCCATGGAAACAACCGGTTCGGCGGATCAAATTAAAATGGAACATCCGATTCTCCCGAACCGGCTGAATGCCACCCCCTGGATTATTTCCATAGTAGTAGACTTTGACGTAACGTGGCTGGCGGGGGGGAGGAGATAGGAAAGAAATGCAGAACTTTCTACAATCTCAGCATCTTCGGAAATGAGGGCGGGGGGGAAACCTCCCTCACCCCCCCCCCCACCCCCAAAAAAAAAGCAATTGGCAGCTTCACAGGTGGAGAGCTTCATCTTAAGGCAGGTGAGTGTGTATTTCTCGAACAGAGGCGGTCTCCAGGTAAGAGAAGGGGACGGCTGGATTTTGGAAGAGTGGCGCCGGATAAAATGAGAAGGGTTGGGCCGCAGAGGGGACTGGTTTCCCCCACCCCCCACCCCCGTGCCCGAAAGAGGACCAGACCCTCCGTTTTCCCCACCCCCCACCCCCCGGCGACTCCTCCTGCCCCTCCACAGCGGGCGCTTGGCAAATCTCCGCCACCAGCATCGCAAAGCCAAAAAAAAAAAACTGGGAAATTGAACATACCTGCAAAAGAATTCATTCGGAGAGCCAAAAAAGTAGGGCTCGCCAGGAAGGGGGTTGGGGGAGAAAAAAATGCATTCTGCTTTTGGCAGCCCTCGGATAAGAGGCGGCCACGAGCCAAGCGCCAAAACTCGCTGCTTTATTTCTGTAAAATTAACCATTCGGGCAAGAATGTTTTGCTGAGCGGTCCCGTGTTGACATTGGCGTCCCCACCTCATTACTAAGTGAGTAAACAAGAGCGTAGCCAAGACTCCTCACTTAAAATACCTTCCTTTCCCCCATTATTATTATTTTTATTCGTTTATGCCTTCCCCCAAAATTCCAGCTAGTTCTAATGGAGAGGGAATTAAATAGGAGCCAGCCCTGTACGGCAACTGCCCAAAAAGCCAATTCAATCCTAGGCTGCTGCATTCACAGAATCAAGATCAGGTGAATTAATAATACAGGCGTTGTTTTTTTTTAATAATACCTTGGTAAAATTCAAACTTGGATTATTAGCGCATCTAGTTTCGATCACCGTATTATTGAAAAAGACATTGAGACTCTGGAAAGAGTGCAGAGAAGAACAACGAAGAAGATTGGAGGCTAAAAGATAACGAAGAACGGTTGCAGGATTATTTGTCTCGTTTAATGACCGGGAAGGACTTGGGGTGAAATGACGGCAGCCTTCCAATATTTAAGGGGCTGTCCCAAAGAAGAGATCCTCCAAAGCACCAGAAACAACGGATGGAAACTCATCAGAGAGAGAAGCAACCTGGAACTAAGGAGAAATTTCCCGGACAGAACAATTCGCCCGTGGAACTACTCGCCACTAGAAGTTGTGAATGCTCCATCACGGAGGGTCTCTTTCAAGAAGAGACTGGACAACCATTCATCTGAAATGGTATAGGCGATTCCTGTCTCGAGCAGGGGTTAGACTAGATGCCCTCAAGGTCCCTTCCAACTCTGTTCTTCGGTATAGCTTTTGGCTCCCAAATTTGGGGTGGGGGTGAGGGTGGGGTTAAAAGTACTACTCTGCAAAGGGGAAAAAAAGCCATTAGCAGAAGAAATAACAACTTCTAGTGGCAAGTTGTTCCACTGATGAATCGTTCTCAGTTCGTTTCCATCCATTGCTTCTTTGTCCTGCCTTCCGGTGCTTCGGAAAGTAAATTGACACCCCACCCCCTTCCTCTTCTCTGTGGCAGCCCCCAACCCAAATATTGGAAGACTGCTATCTATCATGTCGTGTCCCCCCCCCTCCTTTTCATTAAACTAGCCACCCCCAATTCCTTCGTATGTTTGAATCCGCCGGTCGCCTAAATCCTCTTCCCCAGAGTCTCAACATCATTTTTCTTAACCTGGGATGCAGGATTCCAGGTGTGGCCTCACCTGTGCAGCATCGGGCCTTCCTTCCTATCACTTTTTAGGGATATTGAAATACTAAAATAGGGATATTTTAGGAATATCCCTCTCTTAATGGCTTTAGGGTTGCATTATTATTATTATTATTATTATTATTGGTTAATCAGTAGTGAGATTCACAGCCTTTGAGGCTGGTTAATAGCTCAGCAGCTCGAGTCCTAACCAAGGACATTATTATTATTATTATTATTATTATTATTATTATTATTATTATTATTATTATTATTATTATTATTATTTCAATTTATAAACCGCCCTTCTCCTTGCGGACTCAGGGCGGTGAACAGCCAGAATAAAAACATGGTATACAAAAGTTAAAAACAATTAAAAATATTAAATATTATTCGGCCAAGAATTAAAACAACCCAATTTAAAATCAAGCTAGCCCAGCTAGATGGAATAAATGGGTTTTAAGGGCCCGACGAAAGGTCCGGAGATCTGGAATCCTGCGTATCTCCCACTCACCCCATTGCCCACTCACCCCCAAAAACACCAGCACAGTTTTTGCATTACGTGTGAAAGTTTGCTAAGCAGGAGGGAAATCTGAACCCTTCCCCACCAAGCCATGCCCGTCATACTCCGCCTCAAGTCCCCCCCAATCCGTACCCCCCTACCCACCCTGCAGGGCAGGCCTAAATTCCTTGGAAATGCCAGCCAACTGGGAGCAAGCGATGCCACCACCACCACCCCACCTCCTTCCCCTGACCCATTACTCTCTTTGATTGACACTTTAATGAGGGTACCAAGAAGGTCTCCCCCCCCCTTCCTCCCCCTCGCCAAGGGGGCTGGTTCGTGCCCCCGTTTATCTCCCGTCTCGGTTAGCCAAAAATAGCCAGAGAAGCCGGGGCGGTGTTTTTTCACCCGCTGGTGACCCTCCCGTCCATGATGGATGGAGTGGCAGAGAGGGGACTTGGCAGCAAAAGTGTGGAGTAAAAATTTCGGCCTGTCAGCAACAACACAATGGATTTGCTAGCCCTGGGTTTTCCCTCCCTACACACACACACACACACACCCTCGGTTTGGGAGTCCCCTGCCTTTTTTCCCCCCTTTTTCTTTCTTTTTCTTTCTGTCTCTCTCTATCCTTCCTTCCTCTGTCTGTCTTTTGTCTTTCCTGTCTTTCTCTTCCTTTCTTTTTCTTTCAGTCTTTTTTTTCCTTTCTTTTTGTCCGCCGTTTTTCTTTATTTTCTGCCTTTCTTTTTTCCTTTTTGTTTCCTTTTCTTTCTCTCGCGCCTTCCTTCCCTCTTTCCTTCCTTCATCTGTCTGCCTATTTTCTTTGTTGTTATTCTTTCCTGTTTTTTCCTTCCTTTTTCTTTCTTTCAGTCTTTTTTTTTCTCTTGTTTTCTTTCTTTCTCTCTCTCACTTTCTTTCCCTTTCCTTCCTTCCTCCCTCTCTCACGCATACACACACACAAATACATTTTCCTTCCTTTCTTTCCTTCCTTTCCTCCCTCCCTCCTTCCCTTCTTCTCACACACTCCTTCCTTCCCTCCCTCTCTCACAAACACACTCCTTCCTTCCTTCCCTCCCTCCCTCCCTCTCTCACACACTCCCTCCTTCCTTCCTCCCTCTCTCACAACACACTCCTTCCTTCCTTCCCTCCCTCCCTCCTTCCCTCTCTCACACACTCCCTCCTTCCTTCCCTCCCTCTCTCACAACACACTCCTTCCTTCCCTCCCTCCCTCCTTCCCTCTCTCACACACTCCTTCCTTCCTTCCTTCCTTCCTTCCTTCCTTCCTTCCTTCCTTCCTTCCTTCCTTCCTTCCTTCCTTCCTTCCTTCCTTCACACACAGACACACAAACACACATTTTCCTTCCTCCCTCCCTTTCTTTTCCACCAGGCAGGAAAGAGAGCGACCGAGCTAGGAATTTTTTAAAAAGAAAAAAATGGAAAATCAGGCTGAGATCCTCTCTTGGAAAGACAGGTAAGGAAGGAAGAAAATTCCCCTTTTTCTGATGTGTTCGGGAGGTGTTAGCAGAGGTTTCTCCCACCCTGGTTAATGACCGCAATAATATTACTTAATTTCCCCTTTTTCTCTTGAAACTCCCTCTGAAAGATTGGCGTAGGCCCTTGAGAAATACTGAAATCCGGTTTTTGGTCGCCGCGATATTTTAAAAAAAGATTCTGAAAAAGAGCGCAGAGAAGAGCAACCAAGATGATTAGGGGCCTGGGGGCTGAAACATACGATGAGCGGTTGCAGGAATTGGATATGTAGAGTTTAATGAAAATAAAGTCCGGGGGGCGGGGGGGGGGAAACATGAGAGAATGTGTCTCCTTCCTAAGCAGGGGGTTGGACTAGATGACCTCTGAGGTCCCTTCCAGCTCTCTTAATCCTGTTTTCCCCTCTCAGTAGTTGCATTCCGCATCTCCGCGGTCAGTCGGGCCTCTCCCCATTCCTTCCTTCCTCCCTCCTAGTTGCAACTCTTCCCTTACAAGTCAAAAGGGTGAGCAGACAATCCAGGCAGGGCTTGGCCCCCCCCCTTCCCTCCCCACCCCTCGTCCCACGTGAGCCACAGCCTGGAGTTCAGAGCAGGGTTAGCCAAACAGCCGATAAATTTAGCCCGAGGGAACAGGCGGCCGGCCGGCCGGCCAAGCATTGGAGGGGGAGATTTGAACTTTTCACCCGGGTGGGCTAACCTGTTCCTCCACCGGGCGAGAGACAGGTGGGGAAGACCCCCTGGCGAGCGTCCGTCTCAACGGAGAGGGACCCCGGAGCAGTAAGCCGAGCTCCAATAAATTTGGTCCGGGGATGATGGTCTCGGATATGCCCTTCCCACGGCTTCCTTTCACAATCGGTAGTGATTCCCTTAACGAAAGCTCGCTTAACGGATTTCTCACTCAGCAACGTACATTTGGGGTCGTAAACCGAGGACCACCTTGACTATTTGTAGGCACACGTACACGTAACTATACACACATACCGATTTGCTCTTTACAACGAGCCAAAAAGCCAAGACACTCTTAAGAAAGATTTCCTGGATTTATGGATAATTCCCTGCAGAATTACAGAGCTCCTAGGGGCTGGACGGGATCTTGGAGGTCTTCTAGTCTGACCCCACCTCACCCCCACCCCCGGCATCCTGTCCAGGCAGGAGACAGCCTGGTTCTCCTCCTGTGGGTTTGGCCCCACCAGCTTGCTCCAGTCAGGCCCAAAAAAGCTGAGAAGGTCTCCATCGGGGTCAAGCGTCCCATCTCGACCATCGCAGACGGAGGATGTGGGTCTACGCGACTTGAAAACGTAGATTGGGTCTCTCCCAACGGCAGAGAAGTCATCCAGGAACCATCCAAAGTCTGTTTCCATCCAAGTTCACGTAATGTTCATCGTTCTTGGAGGCAGCTTGGCTGTAAGATTCCAATGAATGGAAACTTCGAAGGCCCTCTCAATTAAAACATCTCCTGTGAAGATGGACCAGCAGAGGACAACTCAAACTCCCTTCTCCTTCAAAAGAAGGACCTCGAGGAGTGCCATCTTCTGCCTGGAAATGTGGTGTGGTGGAAGCCAAAACGGACCTTCCTCGGTTATCCGGAGACTCCAAAAAAAAAAGGTGGTGGAACCCCTCTGAGATGCCTCCAAGCTGAGGAACATCTCTAAACTTCTCACAAGCTAAAATAATGGAGCCCTAAAAACGTCTCCCTGATGGTTGGGCCTTCCGTGGTGGATGGACTGGCCCATCCTTCAGAGGCCTCGCCGCAACCCAGGAGAACAGGAGCCCATCCCTGGAAGGAGACCAAGGTTTTGATGGTCAACAAGTGTTATTTAGGTCCTTCCTTTGAAAGTATTCATGCACTGTAGCTCCCGGCGAATCGGTGGATTTCGTCCAGCGCCGTTTTGCGGGAAGATGCTGGCAGGAAAGAAAACAAGAGATGAGTTGAGTTGACATCTTAGAAGAATGTAAAAAACATGAAGAAACATGAAGGCCGGATGCTTCTTACGATCGGTAGCGATGGACCACCGAGGTTAGATAACAGTAGAAGGAAGGAAGGAAGGAAGGAAGGAAGGAAGGAAGGAAGGAAGGAAGGAAGGAAGGAAGGAAGGAAGGAAGAAGGAAGGAAGGAAGGAAGGAAGGAAGGAAGGAAGGGCATAGGCAAAAAGGAAAGAAGGATGGAAGGAAAAATGAATGAGAAGGAAAGGAAAAAGAAAGAAAAAATGAAGGAGAGGAAGGAAGGAAGGAAGGAAGGAAGGAAGGAAGGAAGGAAGGAAGGAAAGGGGCATAGGCAAAAGGAAAGAAGGATGGAAGGAAAAATGAATGAGAAGGAAAAGAAAAAAGAAAGAAAAATGAAGGAGAGGAAGGAAGGAAGGAGAGGGACATAGGCGAAAGGAAAGGAAAGAAGGATGGAAGGAAAAATGAATAAGAAGGAAAAGAAAAAGAAAGAAAAATGAAGGAGAGGAAGGAAGGAAGGAAGGAAGGAAGGAAGGAAGGAAGGAAGGAAGGAAGGAAGGAAGGAAGGAAGGAAGGAAATACAGAATAAAAGAGCTGGAACAGACCTTGGAGGTCATCTAGTCCAACCCCTTGCTGGTCATGCAGGAAATCTGTACTAGGATTCTGCCGACCTTTCTGATCGACAAGCTCAGCACCTAAGTCACCCAAGATGGTTTTCAAAACGGCAACTGGACGTTCTCCTTCAAGAAGCTTCTCAGAAGCTTCAGTAGAAGTTCCTCAGAAGCTCCTCGGAGGAGGAGCGAAACGTTTTCAAGGAGTGGACACACAAGAAAGGCCTCCTTTTTTTGGGTCATGGATGGTGGAGTGTCTCCACCATCCATGACCTTGGATGGTGGAGACCCTCCATAGAACTACCAGGTAGAAAATGGCTAGATGATCTCTGAAGGACCCCCTGCTTGGCTTACAATGGTTTTCTAGAAGCTCCTGTTGGGAAGCAGCCATTGGCTGGGTAAAAGTTAGTGGGGGGGGGGGGCTTCGTTTCTGGCCCACTTCTCCTCTTAGATGCGGAGAGGAGTTTGGGCCACTTTAAGATGCGGCAAGGAATGGGGTGGTGGTAAGCCTTCTCTGGTGGGCAGCCAGCGGCATTCAAGAACTTGGCTGCCTTCCCTCTTTCACCATGGAAGAGGAAGCCTTTTTTGCCCTCCCCAGGCTCCAGAGACTCTCCTTGAGCCTCCTGGAGGGTTTAAAACTGCAAGGGAAGCGGGCTTCTCGGGACCCCCTTTTTCTGGAAGAGCCGGAGGCAGACGCGTTGAAGGGAACCCCACCCAGAAATGCAAGCATGTTAAGACTCGTGAAGTCCAAGTCCGTGCTCAGTAGCGGACTCACAGAACCGGTAGAAGACTTCACAGGATTTCACCCCCTGCTTCCAAGGATCTGCAACACCGTGGGATTATCTCCCCAACCCCCCCGACTCCGATCCCCACTCCCCTGTTGTGGATTGGTGGATGTCGGCCCCGACGACTTCCCGGTTCACCTTGGTCCCGAAGAAGCGTTTACGACCCAAGTACCTTTTTAAGAAAACGAGGATGTGCATAGTCCATGGGAGCAGGAGGAAAGCTTCGTTCCGCTGGACGGCCTCCACCGTCCTTCGGGCCACCGTCTCCGGCTTGAGGGGAGGAAAAAGATTGGGAAACCTGGAGGAGAAACAAAAGCCACCTCAAAAAAAAAAGGACATATCCTCCTGTCGGGGGGAGCTTCAAAAAGTTAAACGAGGGGGTCCCCTACCTGGTGGCTGGGTTGGTGTGGCCATGGTGGCCGTGGCCTCCTGCACCATGGAAGGGGAAGCCTTTTTTGCCCTCCCCAGGCTCCAAAGACTTTCCTTGAGGATGAAAACTGCCTCCCCAGGCACCAGAGGCCCTCTAGAGGATGGAAAACGGGCCCATTTCCGGCCTTCCCGCTCTTCCCGTAGGCCAGTTTTTCACACACACCCGAGCTTCCACACGCGCCCTCCATTTACCTGTATCCAAAATGGGCCATGTAGGGACTCCTGGTAAGGGCGGGGTGGGGTGGGCGGGGCCAGCCAGGAGTGAGATTTGGGGGGGTTCTCTGAACTGCAACAGAATCTTAGCTAGAGGTTCTCCTGAATCCCTGCGAACCCCCAGTAGCCTATCCCTGCCCCTGTGCCTGACTACTAGCCCCCTGCTACAGATAGTCCTCAACTTAGCGATCGTTTGAAGTTACAACAGCACTGAGGTCACACGGCCGGCCGTTGTAGAGGTCGCCATCATTCAGGTGGATTTCCATTCGGAGTTTGACCGCCGACTCGCATTTGTGACAGTGGCAGTGGTCGCGCGATCCCTCTCCCCCCCCCTTTGGCGACCTTCTGACCAACAAAAGTCAAGGGGGAAGATGGATTCACTTATCGACCGTCTGACTCATTGAACAACTGCAGGGGATTCGCTTCACGAGACAAAACACATAGATTTCTCACTTAGCAACCTAAATGTTTGGGTTCCTTTGCGGTCGTAAGCTGAGGACTGCCTGTATTTTTGATTCGCGTTCACACGACATGCTAAAAAACTGTTTTCAGAAGCTGGTGCCAAGTCCGTGGGAAAGCCGGGTTCACTTAACAACCGCGGGAATTCGTTGAACCTCTGCAACAATTCAACTCACAAATGTGGCAGAAGGGTCGCAGAATGAGACAAAACTCACGTAACCCATTTCTTACTGAGCAAGATAAATTCTGGCCTCCGTTGCGGTCGTACGACGACCTGTATTTTTTCAACAGTCCGTTCTGTGGACTGTATTGAGCCATATTATTGGTCTCCCTTCCCCCTTCCCTCCTCGCTAGATACAGCAAATCTTTCCTGAACTGTCCCTAACAGCCGTTTTGGGGTGCCAACACCATCTGGGGGTAGGGGTGGAGCAGAAAATGTCAGGAAGCTTCGGTCCAACAAGACCCCCATTCCGGTGCCGGAAAAATCCTTCAAATTCCGACGTTCTTTTGTTTCTTTCCCCGAATTGCTCAGAGGGATGGAGAGAAAAACGTCTGAATTCATTCTTTCTCAACTTCGGCCACGTTATATAAGACGCTTGGCCTTCGACTCCCAGAATTCCCCAGCGGGCAAAAACAAAGCTGGATGGGGAATTCTGGGAATTGAAGTCCAGAGATCGTAATTTAACCAGACTTGGGGGGAAAAAACCCCCACGGGTTTTAAAGTAATGGCCCAAATTCAACCAGCACCCACCTGATCCGTATTCCCTGAAACATCTCCGTGTTGGTGTGAAAGGGCAAGACCGTGGTGGCGTTGACCCCCGGACAGTCCAGCAAACCCAGGGTCAAACTCTCCATGAAGGCGAAGGAAGCTGCTTTGGATGTACAATAGTCCACGGCGCCAGGAATGGCCGACAAAGCCAGGATGGAGTTGAGGCAGACGATGTGTCCTCGCTGTAGTTCCAGCATCCGTGGCAGGAAGGCCTTGGTGGTCTGAGGAATCAGAACTGGGGTCAGAACAGAGCTGGGAGGGACCCCGGAGGTCATCTTAGTCCAACCCCCTGAATCTATTTATGGGTAGTCCTCGACTTAACGACCGCAACTGAGCCACCAAAATTGTGGTGGCTAAGCGAGACCGCTGCGAAGCGGGTTTTGCAGCATTTCTAACCCCCCCCCTTTCTCGCCGCCATTGCTAAACACTGCACTACTCCCACAAGAGACGGTCGTTAGGTGAGTTTCGTCGGATTTCAAGGACTTCCTTGCCACAGCTGTAAGCTGTAAAATCAAGGACTACTTGTAATGGGGAAGACGTTGGGGTGAATTTGAGGCACCTGGCAGCTTTATTTGGGGGGAGGGGGCCTTTTCCATCCTGCCTGCCCACCCCCCCACCCCCCCAAAGGGAAAACTGAGGTTCCCCAAAGGGAAAAACTGAGGTTCCTACCCAGAACTGCCCAAGAGTGTTGATATGTTGGGATTTGAGCAAGGCGTGGTCATCGCTGTCCAGGAGGGTCTTGCCATGAACCACAGCTGCATTGTTTACCAGGATGGTGACATCGCCCACCTGGAAAGGGGGGGGGGAAGGAGGGTCGTAAATAGGGGTCACATGTTATCAGGGAAGGAGGGAAGAAAGGAAGGAAGAGAAGAAGGGAAGGACAGAGGAAGAGGGAGAGAGGGAGGAAGGAAAGGGAGGGAAAGACGAAGGAAAGAAAGATATAATGGATGGGAAGGAAGGAAGGAAAGGAGGAGGAGAAAAGAAAGATGGAAGGAAGGAAGTGATGAAGGGGAAGGAAAGAAAAGAGGAAGGAAGGAAGGAAGGAAAGAAAGATGATGGATGGGAAGGAAGGAAAGGAGGGAGGGAGAAAAGAAAGATGGAAGGGAAGGAAGGAAGTGATGAAGGGGAAGAAAGAAAGATGTGATGGATGGGGAGGAAGAAAGGAAGAAAAGGAGGAGGGAGGAAAGGAAGGGAGCAAAGGGAGGAAAGGGAGGGAGGGAGGAAGGAAAGAAGGGAGGGAGAGAGGGAGGAAAGAAAGATGGAAGGGAAAGAAGGAAGGGATGAATGGAAGGAAAGAAAAGACCAAGGAAGGAAGGAAAGATGTGATGGATGGGAAGGAAGAAAGGAAGGAAAGGAGAAGGGAAGGAAAGGAAAGGAAGAAGGGAGGAAAGAAAGATGGAAGGAAAAGAAGGAAGTGATGAATGGGAAGGAAAGGAAGATGTGATGGATGGGAAGGAAGGAAGGTCTTAAAACCGGTGCGATCATATAATGCTTCTTTAATGACTAACACCACTTCACAATCAGTCTCCCCGGCCGCAATTGTTTGCTATAACTGGAGGTTTGTCGCCTGTCCCAACTCCTCTGCCAGCAGGACTTGCAATCCAGTGGCTCATTTGAGGGGTTTCAAAGGCCCATCTCAACATTTCTCGTCCTTTTGCGTCTGGGCCGCAGACCGACGGTACCAACTCACCTTTTCCCGGACAGCCTTGGCTTGCCGGTAAACCTCTTCCCGATGGCCACG
The DNA here is from genome assembly GCA_038048745.1 of Coluber constrictor foxii. Classification (NCBI taxonomy): domain Eukaryota; kingdom Metazoa; phylum Chordata; class Lepidosauria; order Squamata; family Colubridae; genus Coluber; species Coluber constrictor. Next base: position 15,484,637 of record CM075974.1, read on the forward strand.
TCGCAGATGAAATAGTGAGCCTCGGTGCCCATCGCTCGGATCTCCTGCGTGGCTTCCCTCAAGCATTTCTCCGTCCGTCCCCACAGGACAATCTGCAAGACGAAGGCGCACTTGTGTTTTAGGACACACACACACTGGACCTGGCTTGCCGATGACCCTCACAATGCAGTGATGCATTGACAATTGTAGAGCCAACCTGCAAAAACTGATGAAGTTAGCAGAGACGGCTAAATTAACCGCTCCGATTAAAGATAGAAACTTTTATTTCGACTTGGAAACCACTTCTGAGCTTTCTGCTTGAGGTGGGAGAAAACAACAAAAACTGCAAAAACTGATGAATTAGGGGGAGACGGCTAAATTAACAGCTCCAATTAAAGATAAAAAATTTTTATCCAACTTGGAAACCACTTCTGAGCTTTCTGCTTGAGGTGGGGGAAAACAACAAAAACTGCAAAAACTGATGAAGTTAGCAGAGACGGCTAAATTAACTGCTCCGATTAAACATAAAAACTTTTATTTTGACCTTGGAAACCACTTCTGAGCTTTCTGCTTGAGGTGGGGGGGAACAAACTCGACCCCCTCCCAATGGACGAACAGCTGCAAAAATTGATGAAGTTAGCAGAGACGGCTAAATTAACGCTCCGATTAAAGATAAAAATTTTATTCCAACTTGGAAACCACTTCTGAGCTTTCTGCTTGAGGTGGGGAACTACAGGACTAGAAGACTTCCCAATATAATTAAGCCGCGGCTCCAACAAAACCTTCCCACTTCATTAGACCTCATTTTTGGCCAGACACTTTTAGCAGCAGCCAAGGTCGCCTTCTCTGCCCAAGGCAATTAATTAACCATCAATTTACTCAACATTTGCTCAATTCAACCCTCTTCAGCGATGCCTCTGTGCAAATGAGCCTTTTTATAAAAAAATAAACATGAGGGGAAAAAAAACCCCAAATTTTTCTATTTAGAATACTTCCGCAATGTTCCAAAATCGTCATTTGAGGGAAGGAAGAAGGGAAGGAAGGAAGGAAGGAAGGAAGGAAGGAAGGAAGGAAGGAAGGAAGGAAGGAAGGAAGGAAGGAAGGAAGGGGGAGGGAGGGAGGGAGGGAGGGAGGGAGGGAGGGAGGGAGGGAGGGAGGGAGGAAGGAAGGTGAGGGAGGAAAGGGATAGAAGGAGGGGAAGAAGGAAGGAAGGTGAGGGAGGGAAGGGGATAGAAGGAAAGAAGGAGGGGAAGGAAGGAATGGAATGGAAAGGAAAGGAAAGGAAAGGAAAGGAAAGGAAAGGAAAGGAAAGGAAAGGAAAGGAAAGGAAAGGAAAGGAACAAATGGAGAGGAAGGAAAGAAGAGGGTGGGAAGGAGGAAGGAATAGAAGAAAGAAGGAAGGAATGGAATGGAAAGGAAAAGGAAGAAATGGAGAGGAACGAAAGAAGAGGAAGGAGGGAGGAAAGAAGGAATAGAAGGAAGGAAAGAGATGGAAGAGGGTGGTAGCAAGGAAGGAAGGAAAGAAAGAAGGAAGGAATGGAAAGGAAAGGAAAGGAAGAAATGGGGAGGAACGAAAGAAGAGGAAGGAGGGAGGAAAGAAGGAATAGAAGGAAGGAAAGAGATGGAAGAGGGTGGTAGCAAGGAAGGAAAGAAGGAAAGAAGGAAGGAATGGAAAGGAAAGGAAAAGAAGAAATGGGGAGGAACGAAAGAAGAGGAAGGAAGGATTAGAAGGAAGGAAAGAGACGGAAGAGGGAGTTAGCAAGGAAGGAAGCAAGCAAGCGAGGAAAGAGCCTACGGAAAAAGATAAGAGAGATGGCAAAGCAAAATGAGATATTTTTTTAATGCCCGCTTTTTCCCCCAGCCAGGGGTGCTCCAGATGTGCTGTGACAACCATTCCCACGTTTCAAGGCTGGGCAAAGAGTTTCCTTCCAAGGCCTGGATGAGAAAACGTTTAAAAAGCAAGATTTACAGTGCTGTAAGAACAACTTCGGACGCGAAACGAATGATCGCCAAAGACAAGCGTATTAATTAGACAACCTGCCTGGAATTTGGAAACGAATAACTAGAGAGGCCGTGACCGGTAAGTCCTCAACATACGGCCACCGTTGAGTCTTGTCATTAAGCTAAGACATCTGTTCAGGGGAGTGTCGCCCCCATTTGACGGCCTACGAATCAGTTGCCAAGAATCTGAATGTTGATCCCGTGATCCAAAATGGGAGGCCTACAAAGGTCGTAAACGGTGAAAAACGGTCCCTCCGTCACTATTTGCGCAACGACGTAACTTTGAACAGTCACTAAATGAAAGTCACTGCGCTAAATCGGCTAATTTTGTTACCCTAATCGGCTAATTTGTTTAATCTGTTAATCTGACACTCTATGCGCTTCTCTGCTTTCATTGGGACATTTTTAAAGCCGAGATGAGTTTGGATGGATTTTTATGATCGTTCTTCACACAGATTTTTTTTTTTCCCCTTCAGAGGGAGAGAATAAATCTCATTTTTCAAAAAGCAGCTTGCAAGAATTATCAAACTGAGGTTGGGGCAATAATGTATGCTTCCCTTGGAGGAAAAAAAAACCTATTTTATAATCCTGTGCTAAGACTTTTGGTCCTCCCAAGAACTAATCACAAAGAATGTGAAGCATTTAAAGCAGATTAAATCAACTCTGGTTCTTTTTTTTCCCTTTTTTTAAAAATTAAATCGGATGTAGCACCCGGCAACTGCTCGAAAAACTGATATTTTTTTTTTTTTAAGGGAGCTGACCAATATATAGAAATTTTAAACTTTTCACCTAAAACTCTGGTTGAAGTTGGCAGGCTTTAATCACATTAAATTGTCTTTAAATCTAAAATGCATTTAGGTTAGAACATACCTTCCAACCCCTTTGTACATTTTAAGTGGGTTTTTAGGGCAAAATAAACGTAATTATGCATTCCTGAATGGTAAGATTTTTAGCTATAGGTACAAATCTCCCTCCATTTCCATTTCTTTCAAAAGACTTACGTCCTGTCAGTTAGCAACCATTCAAAGTCACGACGGACTGGGAAAACCCACATTTGTGCATTTCATTCTGGTTTTCAGCAAAATCCGTTGCCCCTTATGATTTGTCAATTCGCATAATGACCATGGGGTGTATGGTATTCACTTAACAACCGTCACGGGGAAAAAAATGTCATAAAATCGATGGCTTTACGACCGTCACGAGAAACAGAGTCATAAATCCAGCGTTACCTGTAACACACGGTTTTTAATTTTTTAAAGAAAGGCAACAGCCCAAAACATGGAAATTCTGGATCCGTGTTTGGATCGTGCAGTTTGAGTCGTCATCCTCATCCTCATTTAACGACCCCATAATCCCTTGCGGGGTGGAGTCTCGGCAACTGAATGGAGTTGAGTGTTTTATTGGCCGGATGCCTTTCCTGTTGCCAGTGGGGAGTTCTGTTCAGCAGATAATATTCTCATTGTGCCCAGAGACAAAAATATCTGCCTCTGCCTGGCCGGTGAAAAAAAGTGACTTTTGACCGTTTCCCACACTTACAACCGTTGCAGCATCCCCCGTGATCAAAATTCCAGCACTGCCAACTGACTCGTATTTACGACGGTTGCCACATCTCACGGTCCCCTTTTGCGACCTTCTGACTGCGGGAATCGAATTCGCTTGGCACATTGTGCGACTAATGGAACAGCTGCCCGGGAATTTGCTTTAACGACGGCGTCGGCCGCAGGAAAGGTCACAAAATGAGAAGCGACACTCCTTTAACCATCGTCTCGCCCAGCAGCGGGAAAGTTGGAGCTCCATTGAGGCCCGTAAGTCGAGGACTCCCTGTAGTTTGAGCCACGGGGTTTTGAATCCGGTTCTAGGCGATTAAAAACTTCAAAGGCTCCAACCGTAAAGATATTTTCGACGGGAAAAAACACACAACAAGATGACACACCCTTCCCGCCCCCCACCAATCCCGTATGCAAGCTGAAACAAGAATCGGCATCAAAGGCATCTCTCTGATGTGTAAAAGGTATGAGATTCTGTCCCCCCCCCCTCCTTCCCCGGGCACGCACGCACGCACGCTTACACACCCACCCACAAATAAATGCTTTGCTCGCTCAAGTCCAGACTTGACTGCCCCTCTCCGCGACTTCGCCGGGAGTCAAGGCTGAATTTCACCAGCCTGTTTGCACACTGGATGAGTATTACTGGAGACTTTCAAGAAGAGACTGGATTGCCACCTGTCAGAAATGGCGTAGGGTCTCCTGCTTGGGCGGGGGGGGGTTGGACTAGATGGCCTCCAAGGTCCCTCCCAGCTCTGTTAATCTCTTATTTTGGGGTGCAAAGGAGACAACCCCAAAGTAATACCCTGTCTGGGCTTTCTTGGAGAATTGAGACCTTCCATCAAATCAATCAGCATGGATTGATTGATGGAAGGTCTCATTCTCCAAGAATTGAGGTTCTCATTCTCGGGGGTACCCTGGAGGTCTTCTAGTCCAACCCCCTACTCAAAAGGAGAACCCCCCCCCCCCAGGGCATTTAAAGGCAAATGGTTACCCAATTTCTTCTTTAAAACCTCCAGCAATGGAGCAACCACAGCTTCTGGTGGCAGGCTGTTCCCCTGGTCTGGGATTAGAAGGACAGAATAAAAGAGGTGAAGGGACCTTGGATGCCTTTTAGTTTAACCCTCAAGAAAGAAGGAAGGAAGGAAGGAAGGAAGGAAGGAAGGAAGGAAGGAAGGAAGGAAGGAAGGAGGGAGGGAGGGAGGGAGGGAGGGAGGGAGGGAGGGAGGGAGGGAGGGAGGGAGGGAGGAAGGAAAGAAGGAGGGAGGGAGGGAGGGAGGGAGGGAGGGAGGAAGGAAGGAAGGAGAGAAGGAAGGAGGGAGGGAGGGAGGGAGGAAGGAGGAGGAAGGAAGGAAGGAGGGAAGGAGGGAAAGAGGGAGGAGGGAGGAAGGAAGGAAAGAAGGAGGGAAGGAAGGAGGGAGGGAGGAAGGAAGGAGAGAAGGAAGGAGGGAGGGAGGGAGGAAGGAGGGAGGAAGGAAGGAAGGAAGGAAGGAGGGAAGGAGGGAGGAAGGGAGGGAGGAAGGAAGGAAAGAAGGAGGGAAGGAAGGAGGGAGGGAGGAAGGAAGGAAGGAGAGAAGGAAGGAGGGAGGGAGGGAGGAAGGAGGAAGGAAGGAAGGAAGGAGGGAAGGAAGGAGGAAGGAAGGAAGGAGGGAGGGAGGGAGTAAGGAAGGAAGGAAGGAAATACAGAATAAAAGAGCTGGAAGGGACCTTAGAGGTCTTCTCGTCCAACCCCCTGCTCAAACAGGAGATCCTAGATCACAACCAACCAACCAACCAACCAATCAAACCAGAATAGATCTCGAAGGGACCTCGGGAGGTCTTCTAGTCCAGCCCCCTGCTCCAGCAGGAGACCTTAGCCCAGACCAATTCAGACAGGTGGCTGTCCAGCCACTTCTTTAAAACAAAACAAAACAAAACCCCTCCAGGGATGAAGCCCTCACCCCTCCCTCCCTCCCTCCCTCCCTCCCCCGCAACTTCATCCGGTGGCAAGCCGTTCCCCGGGTTCAGTCTTCTCACGGTTAAGGAAAGTTTCAAGCAACTTTTCTTTGTTGGGGTGGGGTGGGGTGGGGTGGGTCACCCAGCTTGGCCCCGGGATTATTGGGGGGGGGGACGGGACCCCCTCCCCATTAAAAAAAGAGGAGGGAGGGAGGGGGGAGGGAGGTCCCGGGGAGCCCTTCCCTTCCCCGCACCTGCCTTTTTCCTTGAGCCCCTCTCACCTTGCGGGCTCCGCGCCGGGCGAACTCGCGAGCCAGGGCGCGCCCGATGCCTCGCCCTCCGCCGGTGATGAGGACGCAGTCGGCGGCCAGATCGCGGGCTCGGGCCGGCCAGAAGCGTCCCAGGAGCGCCCTGGCCGTCTGGAGCAACATCTGGGCGGCCAAGAGCAGCAGCGACGCCCCCAGGCGCCCCCAACCCATCCTGGAGAGTGGAGACCCCCCCTCCTCCTCCCTTGGGCTGCGGGGCGGAGGACAGACCCCCCCTCCCCACTTAAGCCGACTCCCCTCCCCGCGTCCCAAGCTGAGACCCCCCCCAAACTTCCCAAGCTGGAGAGACCCCCGAGTGAGTTTCGCAGGAAAGCCCAGGCGGGGGTCTCTTCTTTTCTGGAGTCCCCCCCCCCCAAAAAAATACAAGAGGGTCTCTCGGAGGGACAGGAGGAGTAGCCCCCCCACTCTGGAGGAAGCACCCGGAATGGGGAGGGGGCGCCTGCAAGCCTCGGCTCTTGCGGATCGGGCTTGACTCCGGATTGAGCTCGCGGAGCAGGTTCTTATAAAGGCAGCGAGGAGTGACAGCCAAGTGGGGAGGGGAAGGGGAGGGGAAGCCCCGCCCGCTTGCTGCCTGCCCGCCCCTCCCTCTCTCTCTCTTTCCCTTGGACCAGCTGGGGGGGGGCTCGCCCTCCTCTTCCTCCTCCTCCTCTTCTTCCTCCTCCTCCTCCTCCTCCCCCCAAGATCTCCCCGCCTCTCCTTGGCAAAGAAGGCTTCTGCAACGGGGCGCAGGTCCTGCCCGGTCTCTCCTCCCGCTCTCCTGCGCCCCCTACCCACCCAGCCATCGCCCGGGGGTCTCTCCCGACCCTCATTTCCCCGGCTGGGTGGAGGACTCCGATGGTTCTGTAGCTCTTTTCAATTGGGGGGGTGGGGGAGAGGGAGAGGGGGGCTTCTTTGGGGCGGGGTCTGGGGCTTTCCCCCCCTCCCCAACTTTTTAAGAGAGGTGGGCTTCAACTCCCAGAATGCCCCCAGCTGGGGGAAATGGAAGCCTTCTTAAACTTGCCAAGGTTGGAAAAACAAACAGTCCTGTAAGCTCATGGCGTTATTGGAAGCTGGAGGGAGGATTTGAACCCGGAGCTCTTGGCCCCTGAGATTCTTCCTTTGACCTGAGGGTCTGCTTGAGCACGGGGAAGGAGGGTTGGACTAGAAGATCTCCAAAGGTCCCTTCCAGCTCTATTCTGATTGATTGATTGATATTGATGGATTGAAATGGTCTAAGGTCTCCAGCTTGAGCAAGGGGTTGGACTAGGAGATCTCCCGAGGTCCCTCCCAATCCTGTGATTCTATCCGAAACATCCTACACGTGGGTATAAAACTAGACCTTCTCCATGAGCTCACAACAAGCCGAGTTGGAGGCTGATTAAGCCAGGATCCAGGAGGGATAGTTTTGTCATTTAGAGCTTTCTTATTTTCAAAGATCCCAGTTTAAACTGGGCCATTCCCAATTTTGAATTTCCTGGTGGCCGGTCCAGCAGGAAATGCAAAAAAACCGAAAAACTTTTGCAACCTCTCCTTTATCTCTGGCAGAAGGGAGTTTATGTTGTAAGCCCCACTTATCTCTGTTTGTTGAGAGCTTTCCCTGCCCCTCCCGCTCCTTTTAAAGCTAATCTTTCCAACCAGACTTTGCTGCAAGATTTATATATATAAATCTTAGTACAATTATAATAAAAAATACATATATATAAAGCTTAGTAAAATACATTTTTAATTTCTTTTAAAATTTTAAAATCTTAAGTTCCGGAGTTCGCAGTATGTCTGCTTCTAAGAAGAAAAGTTATGTTTATTTCTTGGGTGAATTATGCCGGAAGGACCATCAAACTCAGGCCAGACAGCAAAACAAGAGAGCTGGGTTAATTTTTATCGCTTTTTTAAGGTCAACTTTTAAAAGATGAACTATTAACTTTGGCATGGAAAATCCTGGTTTTTTCCCAAGCCTGTTTTTGGGTCTGCCTTTTTTTATGTTGATTTCAATTGCAACTTAACACCCAAGAGCAGAAGGGGGAAATGACTTTTTAATATTTTTGTTAACTCGATACTTTCATATAAATAAATAAATGCATACATACATAGTAATTGGGTAACTGTAATTTTTTTACTCCATGTGTTTCCTTCTTTCCTTCCTTCCTTCCTGTTTCTTCCTTCCTTCCTCCCTCCCCACCCTCTTTCTTTCTTTTTCTTTCTTTCTTTCTTCTTTCTTCTTTCTTTCTTTCTTTCTTTCTTTCTTTCTTTCTTTCTTTCTTTCTTTCTTTCTTTCTTTCTTTCTTTCTTTCTTTCTTTCTTTCTTCTTTCTCACTTTCCCTCTTTCCCTTTCCTCTTTCTTTCTTCCTCCCTCTCTCCCTCCCTCTTTCTCTCTCTCTCTCTCTTTCCCTCTTTCTTTCTTTCTTCCTGTTTCTTTCTTTCTTTCCTCCCTCCCTCCCTTCCTCTTTCTCTCTCTCTCTCTCTCTTTCCCTCTTTCTTCCTTCCTTCCTGTTTCTTCCTTCCTTCCTCCCTCCCTCCCTCCCACCCTCTTTCTTTCTTTCTTTCTTTCTTTCTTTCTTTCTTTCTTTCTCTTTCTTTCTTTCTTTCTTTCTTTCTTTCTTTCTCTTTCTCACTTTCCCTCTTTCCCTTTCCTCTTTCTTTCTTTCCTCCCTCTCTCCCTCCCTCTTTCTCTCTCTCTCTCTCTTTCCCTCTTTCTTCCTTCCTTCCTGTTTCTTCCTTCCTTCCTTCCTCCCTCCCTCCCTCCCACCCTCTTTCTTTCTTTCTTTCTTTCTTTCTTTCTTTCTTTCTTTCTTTCTTTCCTTTCTTTCTTTCTTTCTTTCTCTTTCTCACTTTCCCTCTTTCCCTTTCCTCTTTCTTTCTTTCCTCCCTCTCTCCCTCCCTCTTTCTCTTTCTTTCCTCCCTCCCTCTTTCTTTTTCTTTCTTTCTCTCTTCCTTTTCTTCCTTCTTTCCTTCCTTCCTTCCTGTTTCTTTCTCTCTCTCTCTTTCTCACTTTCCCTCTTTCTTTCTTCCTCTTCTTTCTTTCTTTCTTTCTTTCCTCCCTTTCTCTTTCTCTTTCTTTCTCTCTTCTTTTTTCTTCTTCCTTCCTTCCTTCCTTCCTTCCCTCCCTCCCCTCCCTCCCTCCCTTCAACTGCTAGGAAGTCATACAGTACTTAACCGAAATTTTCCTGAATTTACAATCCTTGAGCGCCATCTAGTGGCAACCAGCGGCTTAGCCAGCAAAGGGAACTGACCCAATCAGAAATGATTATGAGATGGGTGGCTCCGTAAATTAGATAAATAAATAAAAATCTGGTTTTAGCTCTTCTGATATATATATATTTTAATGCTTTTCATATTTCACCATATGAGAGATTTATTGCTTTACATTTGCTGGAGTCTGTCCTGAGTCATTTGCTTCTGAGTTGGGCGGCTATCTAGACAAATATACTGTATCACATTTGCTTCAACATTAATTTTTTTAAAAAGAGACAGAAAAGTTTCTTAATTCTCCAGGCTATTTATGAAGAATTGTGTGGATTGCAAAAGAAGACGGATAAAATCAAGAGAACCTCACAGGTGACTGATCGTTACAGGCTGATTGGACCATAGTCAAGCCCAAAATTTCTCCTGCTTAAGCGAGACATTTGCCAAGTTGATTTTGCTCCATTTTACAACCTGTTGTTAAGTGAATCCTTGCAGTTGTTCAGTTAGTAACACGGCTGTAAACTATCCTCGCCGGGAGGTCGCCAAACGGAGGATCGCGTGACGCTGCAACCGTCATAAATACGAGTCGGTTGCCAAGCATCCGAATTTTGATCCGTGGGAATCCTGCGGCGGTCGTTAAGTGTGAACAGCAGCCATCAAGTCCCTTTTTTCAGTGCCGCCTCAACTCCGAGTGGTCATGATGTGAACTGTTGTAACTCAAGGACTATGTGTATGAAATCTCCCGCCTCTTGCACACTGGCTAGTGAGTGACGGAAGCCCTTCCGCTGGGCGGTGCAGCATGGTTTCCGTTGTAGCAAACCTCCAATTATAGACATGCAAAGGTGTTAAGAGTACAACTCTTGGTGCAAAAGGAGAACACGGTATATTTAATATTTTCTGGTCTGTCCTCCTTTTGACCCGAAGTTGCACAAGATTGCAAATCAGTTATGGGTCAAAAGCGGCACCAAAATAATTCCAGGAGTGGCCAGAATTTCATGGATGTCCTAGTTTCTTATTTTTTTCTTTCTTTCTTTCTTTTCAAATGGATTCTTTGTAAGTTGTGTCCTTTTGCTCATCTACAGGTAGGACCACAATCCTCATCTTCTTTTAACGACCCCGTAATCCCTTGCGTGGGTGGAGTCTGGGCAACTGAATGGAGCTAACAGAACGTTTTACTGCCGGATGCCCTTCCTGTTGCAAATGAGGAGTTTTGTTCGGCAGATATATTTCTCATTGTGCCCGGAGAGAGAAATATTTGCCTCTACCTAGGATCGAACTCACATCCTCCCGATGCATTATATTAACACACTCTGATGCTACGGAGTTACACATTCTACATTCTACATTACGCGATACCCAAATTTAAAAAACAAACAAAACTCATTTCCCTCTTTAAATCAAGTATTCGATTTAACCATCCCTGCTCTACTACGTTCCTTGCTATGGAAAAACAGCATGTATTTCTATTTTGCACCTCGGAGCGGCCATCGTAGTTAAGTGAGACACACGGTTGTTAAATGAAACCTAATTCATCCCCTGTTGCCTTTTGCTTGTCAGAAAGTTGCAAAAGGGGATTGTGTGACCCACCCCCGGGACGCGGCGACCGTCGTAAATGCGAGACAGGTGCCTAAGCATCTGAATTTGGAGTTCTAAACTTTGGACGGTCCTTGAGTGAATAAAGGATGGGTTGTAAGGCGGGAAGACCTATTTCTGATGCCAACTTCTGATGCCAAGTACGAATGCCAACTTCCCTGAGCCAGGTGGTTACGTGTGAGTAAGGAAAATCGCAGGAGAAATGCATTGTTCATTTATATTTTTTTTCCTTCCCTCCTTTTTTTGTCCTCGGGATTACTCCTCCGTCAGAAGGAAGTAGGTGTGCGGCAGGGCGTTGGGGCATAGGCTGGTTATCCTGTTAGTAGCCACAAATTACCACTTGGTGTAAAGATGTCAAGATAGGAGGAGGTGAGACACTAACCCTGAAAAATGGCAGGAGGAAAATCTCTGAACGGGAGCAAAAACAGGAAGAAGATAAGGGAACCTGTTCACCTGGGAGTTGGAAAAGAAAGAAAGGACCACAGAGGGAGGGAGGGAGGGAGGGCCTTTGCCACACCCACAGAACCGGTAGAAAAAAAATTGGATTCGCCCCCCCCCACATGTATATGTATATGTATATTGTATATGTATATGTATATTGTATATGTATATGTATATGTATATTGTATATGTATATATATGCTTCTAAAAATCTCCTTCATTCTCTTTTTCTCTTTCTCTTTCTCTCCTTCTCTCTCTCTCCTCTCTCTTCTGCTCTGTTTCTCTCCCTCTTTCTCTCTCTCTCCCTCCTCCTGTTTCTCTCTTTTTCTCTTTCTCTCTCTCTCTCCTTCTCTCTCTCCTCCTGTTTCCCTCTCTCTTTCTCTCTCTCTTTCCCACCTCTCCTTCTCTCTCTCCCTCTGTTTCTCTCTCTCTCCTTCTCTCTCTCCTCTCTCTCCCCGTTTCTCTCCCTCCTCCTCTCTTTCTCTTTCTCTCTCTCCTTGTTTCTCTCTCCTCTCTCTCTCTCTCTCTTTCTCTCTTTTTGTCGCTTTCTCTCTCTCTCTTTCTCTCTCTCTTTCTTTCTCTCTCTCTCTCTTTTTAATCAGATTTATATGCCGCCCTTCTCCGGAGACTCAGGGCAGCTTACAATGCGTTAAGCAATAGCCTTCATACTTTTGTATATTTTATACAAAGTCAGCTTATTGCCCCCACAAACTGGGTCCTCAATTTACCTACCTTAGAAAGGATGGAAGGCTGAGTCGACTTTGAGCCTGGTGAGATTCGAACTTGCAGTAATTGCAGACAGCTGGATGTTAATAACAGGCTTTAGTCTGCTTTTAGCCTGTTGAGCTATCCAGGCTCTTTCTCCCCCTCTCTTTTTCTCTTTGTCGTTTCTCCTTCTCTCTCCTTCTCTTTCTCCTCTCTCTCTCTCTCCTTCTCTCTCTCCCTGTTTCTCTTTCTCTCTCTCTCTTTCTCACTTAACAACTGAGTCAAGGAAAGGGGGGGGGAATTCACTTAATCAATGTCTCGGTTAAGAACATAAATGTTGGGCTCAGTTGTGGTCGTAACTAGAGGAATACTTATATGCTGCCTTCTCTCTACCACCCAGTTTCGGATGTTAAAAAAAATGTTCCCAAACTTTTTTGTTTCCTGAACGGGCTGAGCAAATATTTATTTGAAGGTACCCGCCCTTCTGATTTGCAAAAGAATGCTCTGATAACATTCACAACAATGGCAAGTATTTATTTATTTGTTAATCAAGTTTATATATCCGCCTATCTAAGCAGAAGCCGCGCTGGGTGGCGTATAGCAATTAAACAAAACCATTGCAATCCGTTGCAAAACACTAATTACCAAAATATAAACCATCATTATTAAGAAAAATTCAAAACCGTCCAAAAAATGGAAACGGAGAGAGAGAGACAGAGAGAGACAGAGAGACAGAGAAAAATCTATCAACATGTAATTCGAACGGTTGAAGCATCTCCTCATGGCCACTTGAATCATAGAAATCCTAGGGCTGGAAGGGACCCTGGAGGTCTTCTAGTCCAACCCCCTTTACTCAAGCAGGGAGCCCTTTACCATTTCAGGCAAATGGTTGTCCAATCTCTTCTTGAAAGCCTCCAGTGATGGAGCACCCACAATTTCTGGTGGCAAGCCCTTCCTTCCTTCCTTCCTTCCTTCCTTCCTTCCTTCCTTCCTTCCTTCCTTCCTTCCATTCCTTCCTCTCTGCTTCCCTCCCTCTGTCATGAATCCTATCTATCTATCTGTCTCTCTGTCCGTCCATCCATCCATCCGTCTATCTACCTACCTACCTACCTACCTACCTACTTACCTATCCATCCATCCATCTATCCCATCTATCTGTCTGTTTATCTACCAACCTACCTACCTATCTATCCATCTTCCATCCATCCATCCATCTATCTACCTACCTACCTACTTATCTATCCATCCATCCATCCATCAATCCATCTATCCCATCTATCTGTCTATCTATCTACCAACCTACCTACCTATCCATCAATCCATCTTCCATCCATCCATCCGTCTATCTACCTACCTATCTACCAACCTACCTATCTATCCATCAATCCATCTTCCATCCATCCATCCATCCATCCATCCATCTATCATCCATCCATCCATCTATCCATCCATCCATCCATCCATCCATCCATCCATCCATCCATCCATCTACCTACCTACCTACCTACCTACCTACCTACCTACCTACTTACCTATCCATCCATCCCATCTATCTATCTATCTATCTACCAACCTACCTACCTACCTATCCATCAATCCATCTTCTATCCATCCATCTGTCCATCCTCTCTCTCTCTCTCTCTCTCTCTCCGAATCATAAAATCCTAAGACTGCATGAGACCCTAGAGGTCTTCTAGTCCAACCATTTCACTGGCCATCCAGTCTCTTCTTGAAGACCTCCAATGATGGCGCAACTCACAACTTCTGGAGGAAAATCCTTCCACTGATTAATTGTTCTCATAGTCAGAAAATTTCTCCTTAGTTCGAGGTTGCTTCTCTCCTTGATGAGTTTCCATCCGTTGCTTCTCGTCCTGCCTTCCGGGATTTTGGAAAATAGGTGGACCCCCTCTTCTTTGGGGCAGCCCCTCAAATACCATGTCCCCCCCCAGTCCTTCTTTTCATTAAACTAGACACCCCCAATTCCAGCAACCGTTCTTGATATGGTTTGAACTCTCCACCGTCTTCGTTGCTCTTCTATACATACTTTATAGGATTCCCAAAACTATTTTTTATCTTGTGTGGTGTCCAGGGCTGGATGCAGTGCTCCATACGTGATTTCACCAATGTGGTATAACATGGTACTATCAACTTCTAATCACTTGTCTGGAACTGTCTAAGATAGGGTCTTCTGCTAGAAGGTCCCTTTCAGCTCTATTTGGATTGAGAGGTGATGTTGTGATAGTTGCACCAAGTTTTGAGTCATGTGGGGGAAGGGGATGGGGAGGACTCCCGATCTTCTGGCCTACAACCAGAGTAGGCATCTGGGTGACTTCCACATTCCATCCAACATTGTTGGAAGCCACCTCCTAGGGCATAATTATCCCAGGGATGGAAATTCTGCTGCTCCACATGTGGGTGCAAAAGCCAGGAATCACTTCCCAAACAACTCCACAGTTTGAGGAGAACTTCCATCACCTTGGAGTGTGGCCTCTGCTCTCTCTCGGTCTCGGCGTTTTATCGGCTTTCCCCCCCCAAAAATGGGATTTTATTCGGACGTTCTCTTTGGCGCAGGAGTTACCCTAGGAATGGCGACTTTACTCCTGGTCTGCTGGGGCATTTATTACGATTTCACGCGGACCAAGATCCCTCCTGGATTTCAGCAACCGCTTAAGTTGCGTCTCCTCCATGTGTGCATTGTGGTGCTCTTCACGCTGGTAAGTCTACTATTGTTTTTAAAAGTTACGGTTGTGGTTTAAGGGTAAGCAATTAAGAGGATGAAAGGAAAGCAGACGAAGAACAGTTGCAGGATTTGGGTATGGCCAGTCTAGAGAAAAGAGGGACCAGGGGAGACATGATAGCATCATCCACTATTTGAGGGGCTTCCCCCAAGAAGAGGGGGTCAGTTTATTGTTCAAAGCACCAAGAAGCAATGGATGGAAACCAATCAAGGAGAGAAGCAAGCTGGAATTAAAGAGACATTTCTTAATAGTGAGGACAATTCACCAGTGGAACAGCTGGCCACCAGAAATTGTGGGTGCTTCATCATTTTCAAAAAGAGATTGGAGAAACATTTATCTGGGTTAGTATAAGGTCTCCTGCTTGAGGAGGGGTTGGACTAGAAGACCTCAAGGTCCCTTCCAGTCGGGGACCCCAACTTCTATTTTTTTTTTTAAAAAGAGGCTCCCCCAAATCCTTTTTGATTTTTTTCCTCCTTTTTTCCAAAACAGGGGAAGACTTTGGAAGTCTTGCATTTATGCAAGCAAGTCACTTTCATTCGCTTCCTGATACGTTTGAAGAAATCCAAGATCCATCCCGGGGTTTCCGCAAGAGATTTCCTCTTCGACGGGATTCCTGTCCGGGTTTATTATCCCAAATCCCCGTGGTCCGGTCGGAGAAAAGGCTTTGTTTTCTACCACGGAGGAGCAGGAATGATTGGCAGCATCCGTAAGTGGGAGAAGCCGTTGGGCGGCTTCTGATGTTCTTAAATCGATAGATAAATCGATAATGGCGGATTGCACCCTTCCCAGATGCAGCTGTCATGTCACCTTGACGTGTCCAGGAGGAGAATGAGAAAAATGATGCGGGATAATTATGGGGGAAGGAAGGGAGGGGGGAGGGAGGGAGGGAGGAGGAAGGAAGGAAGAAAGGAGTAAAGAAAAAAACTAGGAAGGAAGAAAGGAAGGAGAGAGAGAGGGAGGGAGGAGGGAGGAGGAAGGAAGGAAGGAGAGAGAGAGAGAGGGAGGAGGAAGGAAGGAGGGAGGAAGGATGGAGAGGAAGGGAGGAGGAAGGAAGGAGGGAAGAAGGAAGGGAGTAATGGAAGGAAAGAGGGAGGGAGGGGGGAGGAAGGAAAAAATGGAGGGATAGAAAGTATACTGAAGATACTGTAGAAGATAACTAGAGAGAGAGAGAGAAAGGGGAGACAGAGAAAAAAAGAAGGAAGGAAAAATGGATGGATGGAAAATATATATTGTAAATGAAGATAGATGATAGAGAAAGAGGAAGATGGGGGAGAAAAAGGAAAGAAGGAAGAAGGGAGGGTGGGAGAAGAGAGGGAAGGAAGGAGGGAGGGAGGAGGAAAGGAAAGAGGGAGGGGGAAGGAAGGAAAGGAAAAAGGAAGGAAAAATGGAGGGATAGAAAGTATACTGTAGATAATACTGTAGAAGATAACTAGAGAGAGAGAGAAAGGGGAGAGAGAGAGAGAAAAAGGAAGGAAAAATGGATGGATGGAAAATATATATTGTAAATGATAGAAGATAGATGATAGAGAGAGAAAGAGGAAGATAGAGAGAAAAAGGAAGGAAGGAAGGAAGGAAGGAGGGAGGGTGGATGGGAGAAGAGGGAGGAGGAAGGAAGGAGCGAGGGAGTGGGAAGGAAGGAAAAAATGGAGGGATAGTAAGTATACTGTAGATAATACCGTAGAAGATAGAGAGAGAGAGAAAGGGGAGATAGAGAACAGGAAGGAAGGAAGGGATGGAAAGTAGATATTGTAAATGATAGAAAATAGATAGAGAGAGAGGAAGATAGAAAGAAAAGGGAAGGAAGGAAGGAAGGAAGGAAGGAAGGAAGGAAGGAAGGAAGGAAGGAAAAGACATGGTGTAGAAAACAAAGAAAGCAAATTTAAAGACACAATTTTCTCTCCATTTTCCTTCGCAGCAATTCTAAATATAAACATGGCATCCTTTTATATTTTTTCTATAATCTGTTTTTTCTTTTTCTCCTTCTAACCCTCAAAACTATATATATATATCACCATTTTCCAGTTTCCCGCAAAGTCAGCTTTGCAGGAAAACTTTCCTGTCGCTGCCGTTGAATGAATGCCTTTGATCGTTACACATCCCTTATTCTTACTTCTCCCAGCTTACTACCAAGATATCACCAGCAAACTTGCGAAGGAGAGTGAAGCCGTGGTGGTCGTGGTTGGGTGAGTTGACAGTCAATCCCGTGGAAACGGAAGGACTCGGGTTCTCAAGGGGAAGCTAGCCTGTACGGGAAGTCCTCGACTTATGACAGTTGGTTTAGTGAACGCAAAAGGAGGATATCACGTGACAGAGGTGCGACCGTCATTAAATGGGAGCCCGTTGCCGAGTGAATTTTGAATTTTGATCACATGGCCTTGAGGGACGCTGTGACGGTTGTAAGTGTGAAAAAACGGTCCCAAGTCATTTTTTTCCGGTGCCGTCGTCACTAAACGAACTGTCGTAAGTCAAATACTACCTGTACCCAACTAGAGAACATCATCAGTGCTAGGAGGGAGGGAGGGACATTTCCTCTCTTCATCTACCTCCACACATAATGTCTGCAGGGAAATCCCCAAGCTCAGAGTGCCCCAAACACCAACCCCCCTGTCTCCAATTCGACCCTCAGTCAGCTCCAAATCATTCCGCCCCGTAACTCTTCACCTGGCGTCTTTCCAGCTACCGCCTCTCCCCGGAGCACCCGTTCCCCGCTCAGTGGGAGGACTGCCTCACCGCCACCGTCCACTTCATGAAACACGCCGAGGACCACGGCGTCGACCCTTCGCAGATCGTCATCGGCGGGGACAGCGCAGGAGGCAACTTCACCACCGTCATCACCGAACAACTTCTCAGACGTCCGGAACTCCCCAGACTCCGCGCTCAGGTCCTCATCTACCCGGGTCTCCAAGCTCTGGACTTCAACCTCCCGTCGTACCAGCAGAACGCGTCCATCCCCATCTTGTTTCAAGACAGCGTGGTCTTCTATGGGCTGAAGTTCCTCTTGAAAGATACCTCGTTGACCGCCGATATCATGAAGGGTTCTCACGTACCGGACGAGCTTCGACAGAAGTACGAGAAATGGCTCAGTTTGGACAACATCCCCGAGCGATTTAAACGGCGGGGGTACAAGAGACGCCCGTTGGGACAATTCAAGCCGGACGTCTACGACCAAGTGCCGAATCTCCTCGACGCCACGTTTTCGTCCCTCTTCGTCGAAGACGAGACTTTAAGGCAGTTCCCGGAGACTTTTATCGCCAGTTGCGAGTACGACGTGCTGCGGGACGACTCGTTGTTGTACAAGAAACGGCTGGAGGACAACGGGGTGAAAGTCTCCTGGTTCCACGCCGAGCAAGGATTCCACGGCATCATCAATATCTGTTATATGAATTTCGTCCAGTTTCCAGCCGGGATTGAGATATTGGAGAAAGCGGCTGATTTTGTCCGGGATTTATGAGATGTATTTTTTCGCCTTGCTTTGATGATTAGGGGGTCCTGGATTTGCAATGGTTCGTTTAGTGACCATTTGAAGTTATGACGTCACTGAAAAAGGGGACTTAGAAGCGGTTTTTCACACTTACGAGCATGACGTTATCCCTGTATGTATGTATATGCTTCTGGTAAAAATCTCTTTTTCTCTTTCTTTCTCCTTCTCTCTCTCTCTCTCTTTCTCTTTCTTCTCTCTCTTTCTCTTTCTCACACCTCCACCTTCTTCTCTCTTTCTCTTTCTTTCTCTCTTTCTCCTTTTCTCTCTCTCTTTCTCTCTCTTCTCTCTCTCTTTCTCTCCCCCTCCTTCTTCTCTTTTTCGCTCTCTTTCTCCTTCTCTCCCTCTTTCTCCTTCCTCTCTTCCTCTCTTTCTCTCTCTCTCCTCTCTTCTTCTCTCGCTTTCTCCTTCTCTCTCTCTCTCTTCTCTTCAAAGTTACAACGGCATTGAAAAAGGGGACTTACGACCGTTTCCCACACTTACGTCCCTTGCAGCCTCCTCGCAGTCATGTGATCCAAATTCGGGCGCTCGGCCACCGACTCCTATTTATGACGGTCGCCATGTCCTGGGGTCACCTGATCTGCTTTTACGACCTCCTGACCAGCAATGTCGACCAAGGAAGGGGGTTGGGGGGGAGGAGCCGGCTCCACTTAGTGTGATTCGCTTAACAAACGCGGCGAGAAAAGTCGTAAAACGGGACAAGCGAAGCTCGCCGATCAAATGTCTCCCTTTAGCGACATCCCTTTTGGGCTCCGTTTCGGTCGTTAAGTCGACGATTCTCTTGTAGAAGCCGCCTTCCCACTGTGGATCGAGCATTTGAGCGTTTCTGCCACCAGGTGGCAGCAAATGACAAAGTATCCACTCACCTCTTGGGTGGATGAATAAGCCAGGAGCATCCCTTGGAGACCGGCTTTGCCACATTTCTGTAAGGTGGCTTCTGTCCTTATTTTCCAAGGCCGCGTTGACTTTAGATAGGGTTTTTACTAGCCCTGTCACCCAGATTATATCTCCTACGTGGGACTTCGGGGGTTGAGCAAGCGGCGTGTTTGTCAACAGGACTTAACTTGGTTACTGATTAGCTGAAGCGTGATCGGCAGAGGCCTGAATCATTCGACAAACAAACCGGGTTAAATTTGATTTAGATGCTTAGCCAGGTGAAAACTAAGTGCTGGAAAAATGCAGTTTGTTGGGTGCCTCTTCTTCTCCTCCTCCTCCTTCGCCGTCTCCTCCTCCTTCTCTTCCTCCTCTTCTTCCTCTTCCTCCTCCTCCTCCTCCTCCTTCTTCTCCTTCTCCTCCTCCTCCTCCTCCTC